>SJYC01094943.1:0-25630 GCA_006408675.1 Madoqua kirkii
AGCACAGAACTTGTAGATCCAGAAGGCATCATACTACACACACTTCCCCAGTGATGAGCAAGGCCATCCTTAAACTTTTTGTGAACATACAGGTGTGCCCAATCTGCTGGAATCCGAAGATTTAGGTCACGTGACCTGTACTGCACAAACTCGCCTAACACTTGTGATAGCTGTTCGAAATTAAGTCTTATTTTGTCTCTGTCTGTCCATACTTCAACAGCTAATAGTTGTATTCTCATATGGACATCTTGAAAGTAGGAGTCTGCAATTGAAGTCAGAAGAATGGCATCATTTATGACTTGAGTAAGATTGGAGTTCAAATATAAATACCTACTGTTATCAAAGACCAGGGCTAATTCCAAGTACTTTGGGTGCATATATGAATTAGTAAATTCCGGTATCAGAGCCATGTTCTCACGCTCAGCCATCTGCTCTACTGTTTCATCATCAGTTAAGCCACAGATTTGATTGGGAAATTCCTCCTCTTTCTCCAGGGGATATACCACGTGCTCAAAATGGGAAGAAGTCTTGCGGGGCTCGATTTGGTAATGACTGGCATCAATTTTCAGGATGCCCCGGAGACCTCCCATGCATGTACTTATGGTAGCTTCAGAATCCGGATTTCCTTCAACCAAGCCCATATAGTTGCAGTCCTTGGGTACATAAGGGTGATCTTCCAAGAGTCTTCCCTGTTCTGTGAAGGAGATAACCTGCAGATTCCGAGGCAACAGAAACCTCTTGAGCCACAGATGGAGGACACGGTTCTTGCCTTTTACCTGTAGGAGATAGGACACGTGCCTGGCGGTCCCCTGCTCCCCTCCACGGAAGCTCAGCTTTTGGGGGATAGTGATTTCATAGGAGTCAAAGCTCCACTCAGGGTCAAAAAGTAAATCCTTGCCAAGAGAGTCAACCAGGAGCACCGCCAGGACTAGCGACCGGCCTGGGGAGAGGCAGGTCCTCATCGACCTCATGGCACAGCCTGTTCCCCAGTGAGTCAGTCCCTGCCACTGTGGCCTTGAGAGTCAGCCTTCCAGGGACCTCGGCTAGAGGCGCGGGGAGCAGTGTGTGCCCTGCGGAGCTCGCCGGTGCTTGGGAGCGCAGCCCTGGGCCAAGCTGGGTCAGGGGGAGGCTACTGACTTCCCCTGCAGCTGCACGCCCCGCCCAACGCATCCAATTGGTTCTCTGGGCGGTGCCGTTGGGCGCACGTGGAAGAATCCCAGGAAGGTGCGCGAGAATAAAATGAAAAGCTAGACTGTCTGCATGTGGGTTGAAGGCAGAGAGCAGCTTGAGAAAGGGGAAAGGACTAAAGAGGAAGAACAACAACAGAGAACTTGACAAAGGCTCACTGTATCTTGGGCCATTTCTTGTGTCTATTGGATACCCCCCGATTTTCCCATATGTTGATCTGGATGTTTCACAGGCTGCTGTGCCCACTTCATCATTGCACTACTTCATCATTCCACTTCTCTGCTGGGCTCACTTGCGGCCAAAGGAAAGAGCATCTGAGGTGACCAGAGCCTGAGAAAATAAGCGGAGACACTGCCTTCCCACCCCCACCCCTGGTGGCACCTTGGGTCAACGGGTGAAATATGAGCAGCGTTCAGGAAACGCTCCATTTAGCAAAAGAAAGCCATGGAGACTGTAGTGTGATTCATCATTCCACTTCTCTGCTGGGCTCACTTGCGGCCAAAGGAAAGAGCATCTGAGGTGACCAGAGCCTGAGAAAATAAGCGGAGACACTGCCTTCCCACCCCCACCCCTGGTGGCACCTTGGGTCAACGGGTGAAATATGAGCAGCGTTCAGGAAACGCTCCATTTAGCAAAAGAAAGCCATGGAGACTGTAGTGTGAACGATTATAGGAACTGCCGAGGATACACATACCAAAAGGTTGTGATGTGAAATGAGGATTTGAAAGTCTAGACCACATTCAAGAAGTTCGATATGACAGAGGGGAAAGAAACAGAAAAGGGGCTGGAGAGTTCTGGGGCGTTGGGGATTGACTAGTGGCCACTGCTGTATATAAAATAGATAAGCAACAAGGACCTACAGTATAGCACAGGGAAAGTGAAGTTGCTTAGTTGTGTCCAACTCTTTGTGACCACATGGATTATACAGTCCATAGAATTCTCCAGGTCAGAATACTGGAGTGGGTAGCCTTTTCCCTTCTCTAGAGGATCTTCCCAACCCAGGGATTGAACCCAGGTCTCCGGGAACTCTACTCAATATTATGTAACAACCTAAATGGTAACAGAATTTGAAAAAGTATAGATACATGTATCTGAATAACTAAAGCACTCTGTTATATACCTGAAATTAACATGACATTTAATCAACTGTACTCTGATATAATATAAAAAGGTTTTTTTTTTCATAAATAAAAATAATTTTTTAAAAAGAGAGATTATTAGAGAGAATGGGTCCTGCCCATTCTCAAGCACTGGTATAAAGCTCCCCTTAGCCTCCAGCAGAGGAGAGGAATCCCTCAAAGAGAACCCCCTCAGGGGGCAGCAAAGGAGGTCTGTGTACCATGGAAATGAGCTGGTTGGAGATCCTGCTTTGAGTTCTTTAGGACATATACACAGAAGTTCAACTGCTGATGGATTCCTAGAATTGTGAGTGTAATTAGCAGACAGTAAGGAAGGGCCTGTCTGAAGATTCAGGTTCCTAGTCAAGTCAGTTAATGAGCTGAGAGGCAGTGGACATAAAGGACATGAAGAAGGGGAGAACTCAGCAGAGAGCTGACTAGGGACCAATGAAAGTTTCACTGAGTGTGCTGAGCTCCTAGTTCGAACCAGGAATTACAATTTCCTCAGTCTGTAAATATGGCTAACATTCTCAAGTCCCCAGCAGCCTAAACTGGGGAAGGCAGTTGGGATTTGTCTTCTGTATTCATTCTATTTTATCATCGCTTTCTTACCTAGATCATTTTCCTTTCCACCACTGCATTATTTCTTGATTAAAACACTAATTCTGAAGCTCCTATTGCTACCATATTATTTTTGGGCTAAACTCTGCAGCATCCACAAAACTTTAGGGAAATAGCCTGCTTAGACCTGTTTCTATTTATTTACAAAAATTAACAACAATGCATATATATTTTAAAAGGTGAGTTACATAGAGTAGAAAATGCAAGCCTTTCCTTTATCCTCAGCCTGCATCTGTCTTTAATAAACTCTTCCCACCTTGAAACAGAATTTTTAGGTATAATTCTTTCTCCATCTTAGGATATGCCATAAAATATAGATAACATGTTATATTAAAAATATTACATACTATTTATTTTAGACACTGCCATTTTTCAACCCACAATATATTGTAAATTATTTTCTAAGTCATTGATAATAACAGATGTGGATCATTTCTTTTTAAGCATGCATGCTCTTCTGTGTATGTATATACCATGCTTCTTAGTCATTCATCTGTTGGTAGACATTTGGGTTGACCGCTGTGAATACTGCTGCCTTAAAAATGGGTATGCAAATATCTCCTGGAGATCCTCTTTGAGTTCTTTAGGACATATACCCAGAAGTTCAATTGCTAGATACATGATAGTTCTGTTGTTAACTTTCTGAGGACCGCTATACTCCTCTCCTTAATGGCTGCGTGATTTGACATCACCATCAGCAGTTTACGAGCTTCTGTCTTCTCTACATCCTTACCAACACTTATTTTCCAAACTTTTAATAGTGACCGTTCTGATGGGTTGAGGTGATGTATCACTGTGGTTTGATCTGCATTTCCTTGCTGATTATACCGAAACTCTTTCATGTGCTTATTGGCCATTTGTATAGCTTCTTTGGGAAAGTATCTATTCAAGTCCTTTGCCATTTTTAAATCAAATTGATTTTTTATTACTGAGTTGAAGAACTGTCCTATATATTCTGATAGATATATGAGACTTATGATGTGACTTATTTTTCTCCCATTCTGTAGATTACCTTTTCACTTTCTAGACAGTATCTTTTGGTTTGCAGATTTAAAATTTGTCGTGGTCATCTTCTTTATAAATTTTTTATATTGTTACTTGTGCTTTTTAATGTCATAACCACGAAATCATCCCCAAATCTAGTGTCCTGAAGCTTTATTTCTGTGCTTCATTCTAGGAATTTAATAGTTTTTGTTCTTCCAATTAGTTATTTAATCTACCTTGAGTTAATTTTTGTATATGCATAAGTAAGGTAAGGGTTCAGCTTTATTCTCCTGCATGTGGATATTCAGTTTTCCCTACATTATTAAACAGACTGTCTTCTTCTTATCATGTAGTCTTGACATTCTTGTTGAACATCACTTGGTCATATATGGAAGGGTTTATTTCTGGGTTCTCAATTCTATACCATATGGTCTATATATCTATCTTTATGCCAGGACTAAACCATCATAATGACTATCAATTATTATATTTTACCCATTAATGTCTTTCCACCAATTTGAAGCAACTTGGGGGAATTTTTAGCAATGTTTTATGGTTTCCCACTTTTTTCACCTCTTTGGTTCAGTATATTCCTAAGTATTTTATACTTTTAAAGGCCATAGTATTATAGTATTTTGGTATAATGGGCTTATTTTCTTACTTTTCATCTCAGTTTGCTCATTGATTTTTGAGTGTTGATTTTATATCCCATAAATTTGATGAATTCATTTGTTAGTTCTAAGAAAGTTTTTTATTTTTATTTTTGGTGAATCCTTAGGTTTTTCTGTATATAAGACCATATCACCTGCAAACAGAGATTTTTTAAAATTCTTCATTTCCATTTTATATGTCTTTTATTTCTTTTTCATGTCTGTTTGCTCTGGCTAGAACTTCCTGTACTATGTTGAATAGTAATGACAAGGGTGAATATCTTTGCCCACTTGTACTTGAAGGAAAAGGTTTTCCATTGAGTATGATGTTAACTTTTTATTTATGACTTTTACTATCTTGAAGTAGTCTTCTTCCCTTCCTAGTCTGGGAGTGTTTTTGTCATGAAAGTGTATTGAATTTTTTAAAATACTTTGCATCAGTTGATATGCTCATATGTGTATTATCCTTTGTTCTATTAATAAGGTATACTACATTGATTGATTTCTCATGTTTTGAACCATCATTTTATTCAGTATAAATCCCATTTGGTCATGGAATATGATCCCTTTAATGCATTCTTGAATTCAGTTTGCTAGTATTTTCTTTAAGATTTTTGTATTAATATTCATGAGGGATACTGCTCTGAGGTCTTCTTTCCTTGTTATTTTTTATCTGGTTTCAATATCATGGAGAAATGTCAATAACCTCAGATATGCAGATGACACCACTCATATGGCAGAAAGTGAAGAGGAACTCAAAAGCCTCTTGATGAAAGTGAAAGAGAGTGAAAAAGTTGGCTTAAAGCTCAACATTCAGAAAATAAAGATCATGGCATCTGGTCCCATCACTTTATGGCAAATAGATGGAGAAACAGTGGAAACAGTGTCAGACTTTATTTTTGGGGGCTCCAAAGTCACTGCAGATGGTGACTGCAGCCATGAAATTAAAAGACACTTACTCCTTGGAAGAAAAGTTATGAAGAACATAGATAGTATATTCAAAAGCAGAGACATTACTTTGCTGACTAAGGTCCATCTAGTCAAGGCTATGGTTTTTCCTGTGGTCATGTATGGATGTGAGAGTTAGACTGTGAAGAAGGCTGAGTGCCGAAGAATTGATGTGTTTGAACTGTGGTGTTGGAGAAGACTCTTGAGAGTCCCTTGAACTGCAAGAAGACCCAACCAATCCATTCTAAAGGAGATCAGCCCTGAGTGTTCTTTGGAAGGAATGATGTTGTTAGAGCTGAAACTCCAGTACTCTGGCCACCTCATGCGAAGAGTTGACTGGTTGGAAAAGACTCTGATGCTGGGAGGGATTAGGGGCAGGAGGAGAAGGGGACGACAGAGGATGAGATGGCTGGATGTAGAGTTAGACTGTGAAGAAGGCTGAGCGCCGAAGAATTGATGTGTTTGAACTGTGGTGTTGGAGAAGACTCTTGAGAGTCCCTTGAACTGCAAGAAGACCCAACCAATCCATTCTAAAGGAGATCAGCCCTGAGTGTTCTTTGGAAGGAATGATGTTGTTAGAGCTGAAACTCCAGTACTCTGGCCACCTCATGCGAAGAGTTGACTGGTTGGAAAAGACTCTGATGCTGGGAGGGATTAGGGGCAGGAGGAGAAGGGGACGACAGAGGATGAGATGGCTGGATGACATCACTGACTCGATTTTCCTGAGTCTGAGTGAACTCTGGGAGATGGTGATGGACAGGGAGGCCTGGCGTGCTGCGATTTAGCTATGGACATGGGGTCGCAAAGAGTTGGACAGGACTGAGCGACTGAATGAATGAAATATCGTGGTAATGCTTGCCTCATAGGATGAGTTTGGGAATGTCCCTGCCTGTTCAATTCTTTGAAAGACTTTAAGAAGTCTTGATGTTGATTATTCTTTAAATATTTGGTAGAATTCTCCACTGAAACCCTCTAATCCTGAGCTTTTCTTTGTTGACAGTCTCTTAATTAGTCCTCAATCTTCTCACTTGTTATAGGCATATGTATACATTTTATTTTTTTGTGATTCATCCTTGATAGGTTTTCTGTTTCTAAAAATGTATCCATTTCTGAAGTTATCCAATTTGCTAGCATACAATTATTCATAGTAGTCTTTTTTAGTTTTTACTTTAATGTAAGTGTTCACTTTTATTATTTTCTCTCTTTATACACCTTTTGCTACATCCCATGAGATGGGATTGTGTGGCTTCATTTTCATTTATCTGCAGATATTTCCCAAATTCTCTTAAAATGTTTTCTTTGTCTTATTGGCTTTTAAAGAGTGCATGGTCTCATTTCCACATATTTGTGGATTTTCTTATTTTCCTTCATATAGTTTAAATTTTTAATTGAAAAGTAGAGTTTATTTACAATATTATATGTTTAAGGTATTCAGCATGGTGATTCAGTGTTTTTATGCAATATACTCCATTAAAATTTATTACAGCTATAATTCCATGTGTTGTACAATAGCTAAATAGTTGTCCATAGCTAAAATAACAGCTATAATTCCATGTGTTGTACAATATACACTTGTTGCTTATCTCCTTTTATATATATAGTGGTTTGTAACTCTGAATCTGTACCCTTAGTTTACCCCCTTCTCCCTTCTCTCTCCTCTTCAGTAAACAGTAGTTTGTTTTCTATATCTATGAGTCTATTTTAAATGTGTATTTATTTGTATTATATTTTAGATTTCATATGTAAGTGATAGCATACAGTGTTTGTCTTTCTCTGACTTATTTCGCACAGAATAATATTATCTTAATCTGTCCACTTCACTGCAAATGGCAAGATTTCGTTCCTTTTAAAAGGTCGGTAACATTCCATTGCATGTACACCCCCATCTTCATAATCCAGCCATCTGTTAATGGGCACGTGGGTTGCTTCCGTGTCTGGACTGTTGTAAATAGTGAAGCCATGATACTGAGGCCCATGTTCTTTTGGAATTAGTGTTTTCATTCATCCCAGGCATATGCCCAGGAGTGGAATTGCCGGAGCATATAGTCATTCTATTTTTAGTTTATTGAGGAACCTCTATACTGTTTCCTATAGTGTTTGCACTAATTTACATTTCCACCAACAGTGTGTAAATGTTCCCTTTTCTCCACATCTTTGCAAACATTTGTTGCCTGTGGGCGTTTTGATAAGATCCTGATAGGTATGAGGTGGTGTCTTATGGCTTTGAATTGTGTTTCTGTAATAATTAGCAATCTTGAACATTTTTCATGTGCCTGTTCACTTGCCAGGGCCTAACGTGCCATCTGCAGGTGTCTACAACTCTTCTCAGACACAACTCAAGGTCTTTTCCTCTGTTGTGGCTTTCCCAGACTTGGTGCAACATTGTGCCATGAAGTGGACAGAGTTGGAGCATTCCTTAGCCTGGGCCTGCGGATACCAGTGTTGTAGTTACAACTGAACATCTGGGCTGCTGTCAGAAGTCAGGGCTGCTTTTATGACACTGTTTGAGCAACTGCCAACGATGGCTGCTGCAGTCCCCGCTGACCTCTCCCTGGGTCCTCCCTGTCTCCTTGAGTGAATGAGTGAACGTTGCAGCCTCAGTTGTATTTGACTCTTTGTGACCCCATGGACTGTAGCCTGCCAGGCTCCTCTGTCCATGGGATTATTCAGGCAAGAATACTGAAGTGGGTTGCCATTTCCTTCTCTAGGGGATCTTCCCAACCCAGGGATTGAACCCATGGCTCTTGCACAGCCAGGTGGATTTTCTTTTTTTACCACTGAGCTACCTGGGAAGCCCTAGGCAGAGTCTTTATATGTAGTCACTAACCTTCTACAGTTATTGACCTATTAAATGTGACTTTTGTGTCAGGGCAACTGATTGTCAAACTTATTTTAATTTTGGTTAATTTAAATAGCCAATGTTACTGCTAAGTTGCTTTAGTTGTGTCCAACTCTGTGCGATCCCATAGATGGCAGCCCACGAGGCTCTCCTGTCCCTGGGATTCTCCAGGCAAGAACACTGGAGTGGGTTGCCATTTCTGAATACTGAAGTGGGTTGCCATTTCCTTCTCTAGGGGATCTTCCCAACCCAGGGATTGAACCCATGGCTCTTGCACAGCCAGGTGGATTTTCTTTTTTTACCACTGAGCTACCTGGGAAGCCCTAGGCAGAGTCTTTATATGTAGTCACTAACCTTCTACAGTTATTGACCTATTAAATGTGACTTTTGTGTCAGGGCAACTGATTGTCAAACTTATTTTAATTTTGGTTAATTTAAATAGCCAATGTTACTGCTAAGTTGCTTTAGTTGTGTCCAACTCTGTGCGATCCCATAGATGGCAGCCCACGAGGCTCTCCTGTCCCTGGGATTCTCCAGGCAAGAACACTGGAGTGGGTTGCCATTTCCTTCTCCAATGCATGAAAGTGAAAAGTGAAAGTGAAGTCGCTCAGTCATGTCCGACTCTAGCAACTCTATGGACTGCAATCTATCAGGCTCCTCTGTCCATGGGATTTTCCAGGCAAAAGTCCCGGGGTGGGGTGCCATTGCCTTCTCCAGCCAATGTTACTACTAGCTGCCATATTAGGTAGCACAGTTATAGAAGGCTCAATTCTCTACTTTCTAGCAGTATTTAATATCCAACTCTCTGATACTCATTAGAAAAAGGTGAGTTTCCCAGGTGACTCAGTGGTAAGAATCTGATTCTCTAAACAATACTTTCCACTTACCTATGGGGGATAGATCCCAACATCAGCAGTGGATACCTGAAACCACAGATGGTAACAAGCATATATATATATATGCACACACACACACTATGCTTTTTCCTATACATTCCTCCTATGATTTTAATTCATGAATTAGGCACAATAAAAGATTAACCAAAACAAGTAATATTAAAATAAAATAATTACAACAATATACTTGTTATAATATACACTTACAACAATATATGAAAGCTATGTGGTCCTGTATCTCTCCTCTCTCAAAATATTTTACTCTCCTGTACTCAGCTGAACATATGAGATGATGCAATACTGACCCAGTGAGATGAAGTGAGATGAATGGTGTAGGCACTGTGAAGGGAACTGTCCTTTAGAGTTTATCCTTGAATACACATTTTTGAATTGTTGACTAATATAATATTTTTTAAATAAATACAGTACTACATGATCTGTGGTGACTGAATCCACTGGTGCAACAGATGCAGAACCAAGGATCCAGAGAGTAGACAAAAGACTTGAGCACCCAAGGATTTGGGTATGCAGTGGATCCTGGGGAGAAAGCAACGGCACCCCACTCCAGTACTCTTGCCTGGAAATCCCATGGATAGAGGAGTCTCGTAGGCTGCAGTCCATGTGGTCATGAACAGTTGGACACAACTGAGTGACTTTACTTTGATTTTTCACTTTCATGGTGGGCTGCCATCTGTGGGGTTGCACAGAGTCGGATACGGCTGAAACGACTTAGCAGCAGCAGCAGCAGTGGATCCTGGAAGCAACTCTCCATGGACATCAAGGGACAAACTGTAGTAGTTTTGGACTGCAGTTGACCACAGGTAACTGAATCTATGGGAAGTAAAACTGTAAATAATGGAGGGCTACTATATCTATATATTGCTGAATGATCACCATAAGTCTAGCTAATATTCATTACTACACATCACTATCCTTTTTTCCCATGTGAAAACTTTTTTAAAAATTTATTTATATATTTTAATTGGAGGCTAATTACAATATTGTGGTGGGTTTTGCCATACAGTGACATGAATCAGCTGTGGTGTACATGTGTCCCCACATCCTGAAACCCCCACCACCACCTCCCTCCCCATCCCATCCATCTGGGTTGTACCAGTGCCCTGGCTTTGAGTGGCCTCTTTCATTCATTGAACTTGGATTGATTATCTGTTTCACATTTGGTAATATACATGTTTCAATGCTATTCTCTCAAATCATCCCACCCTTACCTTCCCTCACAGAGTCCAAAAGTCTTTTCTTTATATCTGTGTCTCTTTTGCTGTCTTACATATAAGGTCATCGTTACCATCTTTCTAAATTTCAAATATATGTATTAATATACAGTATTGGTGTTTTTCTTTCTGACTTACTTCACTGTGTATAATAAGTTCCAGTTTCATCCACCACACTTAAAGATCTTCTACCTTATGGGTTTCATGCCATACTCTTGTCCTTCCTCATCCTATAATTGTAAAAATGTCTGTCTAATATGGGCTTTAACAAATTCTTTTAGTCCATCTCTGATTTTTTGTATGGTGTACAATACTGTAAGTTCAGTTCAGTTCAGTCACTCAGTCGTGTCCGACTCTTTGCGACCCCATGAATCGCAGCACGCCAGGCCTCCCTGTCCATTACCATCTCCCGGAGTTCACTCAGACTCACGTCCATCGAGTCCGTGATGCCATCCAGTCATCTCATCCTCGGTCATCCCCTTCTTCTCCTGCCCCCAATCCCTGCCAGCATTAGAGTCTTTTCCAATGAGTCAACTGTTCGCATGAGGTGGCCAAAGTACTGGAGTTTCAGCTTTAACATCATTCCTTCCAAAGAAGTCCCAGGGCTGATCTCCTTCAGAATGGACTGGTTGGATCTCCTTGCAGTCCAAGGGACTCTCAACAGTCTTCTCCAACACCACAGTTCAAAAACATCAATTTTTCGGTGCTCAGCTTTCTTCACAGTCCAACTCTCACATCCATACATGACCACAGGAAAAACCATAGCCTTGACTAGATGGACCTTTGTTGGCAAAGTAATGTCTCTGCTTTTCAATATGCTGTCTAGGTTGGTCATAACTTTTCTTTGAGGGAGTAAGCATCTTTTAATTTCATGGCTGCAGTCACCATCTGCAGTGACTTTGGAACCCAAAAAAATAAAGTCTGACACTGTTTGCACTGTTTCCCCATCTATTTCCCATGAAGTGATGGGACCAGATGCCAGGATCTTAGTTTTCTGAATGTTGAGCTTTAAGCCAACTTTTTCACTCTCCTCTTTCACTTTTATCAAGAGGCTTTTTAGTTCCTCTTAGAGGTTGTATATTTCTGTCTTTTTATTGGAACAAATATTGAATAATTCTAAAACTGATAAAGGGCATTATAAATGGTTTTTAAAAATCAATTAGAAAAAGATAGATAATCTAATAGAAAAAATGAGCAAAAGATTTCTACAGGCACATCACATAAGAGAACATTCAGGTAGCTAATAAACAAATGGAAAGGTTTTTTTTATCACCTTATTAACAGAGTACTGCAAATTAAGGCTGCTATCTGATGCTACACCTATCAGGTCTTGTAGTGACTCAAGAAATTAGTAATATGAAGCTTTCATGAGGATATAAAATGATAACTATCTTACACTTCAGTAGCAATGAATCAATAAAACCACTCTAGATATGAGTTTGGCATTGTCTTATATAGTTGAGAAGATGCTCTATGGTTCAGAGATTCCATTCCTGCCCTACAAAAATGTGTACAAATGTTCAGGTTAATGGATGTTAATGGATGTAGCAATACTCCCCAAAATGGAAAGAAAGCCTAATTTTCGTCAGTGGTGACTGATGGAATGAAGCTAATGAATCTAGGTTATATGCAACAACACGAATGAATATTATAAACAAAACACAAATGAGCATATAAGTCAAAATTAAGCATTATGTGTGGGATACATACATAATTGATAAAAGTAAATCAAGGACGTTATGAGCAGAACTGTCAGGAGAGTTGTTACTTCTAGGCTGAAGGGAAAGGGCTATAATCAAGGAAGAATAGGACCAGGGAAGACTATGATTCATGCAGCATTCAGGGAGCTCTGGTTTTGGTAATATAATTCTTCAGCACTGTTTCAAGCTCTTTTGTGTGTATTTTATATTACACAGTGAAAAAGTTTTAAACATTACACAATGAAAAAGTGAAAAAACATAAATTTTTGATCTAGTTGTAAGACAAGACAACAGTCGTGTCTGACTCTTTGTGACCCCGTGGACTATAACCTACTAGGCTTCTCTGTCCATGGGATTCTCCAGGCAACAATACTGGAGTGGGTTGCCATTTCCTTCTCCAGGGGATCTTCCTGACCCAGGGATCGAACCTGGGTCTCCCACATTGGAGGCAGACGCTTTAACCTCTGAGCCACCAGGGAAGCCCCTAAATATGCTTTACCAATCATTAATCTTTAGGCTAACAGGTTAGCATCGATTCATACAGATATTGTTGAAGGGATAGTGCTGATAGATCACATATGGGTAGTATTTTTCATACTGTTCATGGGGTTCTCAAGGGAAGAATGCTGAAGTGGTTTGCCATTCCCTTCTCCAGTGGACCATGTTTTGTCAGAACTCTCTACCATGACCCATCTGTCTTGGGTGTTCCTACATGACATGGCTTATAGTTTCATTGAGTTAGACAAGGTTGTGGTCCATGTGATCAGTTTGTTTAGTTTTCTCTGATTGTGTTTTCATTTTGTCTGCCCTCTGATGGATGAGGATAAGAGACTTGTGCAAGCTTCCTAATGGGTGAGACTGGCTATGGGGAAAACTGGGTCTTGTTCTGGTGGACAAGGCCATCCTCAGTGAGTCCTTAATCCAATTTTCTGATGAAGGGTGGGGCTGTGTTCCCACCCTATAGTTTGGCCTCAGGCCAAACTATGGTAGGGGTAATGGCAGTCCTTCAAAGAACTTATGCCAACACACCGGGCCTCCCAGGACCATTCCAGTAGTCATGTATGGACGTGAGAGCTGGACAATAAAAAAGGCTGAGCACCAAAGAACTGATGCCTTCGAACTGTGGTGCTAGAGAAGACTCTTGGGAGTCCTTTGGATTGCAAGGAAATCCAACCAGTCAATCCTAAAGGAAATAACCCTGAATATTCACCAGAAGGACTGATGCTGAAGCTGAAGCTCCAATAATTTGGCCACCTGATGTGAAGAGCTGACTCATTAGAAAAGACCTTAATGCTGGGAAAGATTGAAGGCAGGAGGAAAAGGGGACACAGAGGACAAGATGGTTGGATGGCATTACCAACTCAATAGATGTGATTTTGAGCAAGCTCCAGGACGGGGAAGCCTGGCATGCTGCAGTCCATGGGGTTGCAAAGAGTTGGACATGACTGAGCTACTGAACAACAAGTATTTTTACTTCCATTAAAAAACTGTAACTCAATGTATTCTGTCCCTCCCTATTTTTTCTCCTAAAAGATAAAAAAAAAAAATTTCAAGTTTTTGAGATGGCTCTTAAGATTCTTTATGTCCCTTTGCTAATAATTATTGTAAGTGTTATTATATGGTCTTTTAAATGCTTCTACTTGGAGAAGACTCTTGAGAGTCCCTTGGATTGCAAGGAGATCCAACCAGTCCATTCTAAAGGAAATCAGTCCTGGGTGTTCATTGGAAGGACTGATGCTGAGGTTGAAACTCTAATACTTTGGCCACATCATGCAAAGAGTTGACTCACTGGAAAAGACCCTGATGCTGGGAGGGATTAGGAGCAGGAGGAGAAAGGGATGGCAAGAGGATGAGATGGCTGGATGGCATCACTGACTCGATGGACATGAGTTTGGGTGAACTCCAGGAGTTGGTGATGGACAGGGAGGCCTGGTGTGCTGCAATTCACGGGGTCGCAAAGAGTCGGATACAACTGAGTGACTGAACTGAACTGAAGCACAAGAGCAACATTTATTTCTCTTAGAAATTACCTTCTGGGACTTCCCTGATCCAGTGATTAAGAATCCACCTGCCAACACAGAGGACACAGGTTCCATCCCTGCTCCAGGAAGATTCCACATGCCATTGGGCTACTAAGTTCATGCTCCACAGCTACTGAAGCCCGAATGCTCTAGAGCCTGTAAACTGCAACACTGAGTCTGCACCCTAGGGTCTGTGCTCTGAGACAAGAGAAGTCACAGCAATTAGAAGCACCGCATAATGCAATGAAAAGCAATCCACATTCACCACAACTAGAGAAAGCCTGTGTACAGTGTGAAGATCCAGCACAGCCAAAAATAATAAGTAAATAAATTAAAAGCTACCATCTAAATCTGTCAGTCTGAGTTCAATCAGTAGAAAGGAACTCTACCATAATTCAAACAGGAAAATGTAACATAAAAAAATTAACTGTAACAAGAGAATGGAATGACTAGTAGAGACTGCCTATTAACATGTAAAGACAACTTTAAAGAATATTGATTGAAGAATATCAGGTTCCCTGGTGGCTCAGATGGTAAAAAAAAAAATCTGCCTGCAATGCAGGAGACGTGGGTTCAATCCCTGGGATTCTCCAGATCCCCTGGAGAAGGGAATGGCAACCCACTTCAGTATTCTTTTCTGGAGAATTCCATGGACAGAAGAAGCTGGCAGGCTACAGTCCATGGGGTCACAAAGAGTTGGACAAGACGTAGTGACTGAACAACAACAACTCAGCAAAGACAAGATTACAGAATTCAAATTAAAGCTCTATTTGCTCTCACCCAGATATTTGAGTCTGGGACCAGGTGTGAGGATGGTACTCTTCAAGGATGATTCTTCCTGAGGCACAAATGAAAGAGCCAAACCCATTTTCCCCAATCAATGTTCTCCATCTGGTCCACAGAGGTCTTTAACCCATAGCCTCAATTACCCAGTTTTTCCTCAGCTGACTTGGGTGGATAGATTCCTGAACCCTCTGGCTAGAATACATGTAATTTCCTTCGCCATCTGGTTGAATTCAACTAGTCACTAACAGAAAAGGTTCTGATTTCTTTAAAAAGCTTTCTTGCTTTTTTAATGGCAACAAGCTCTAAAAATTTATATTAGCCTTTGGACATTTTTGGCTTCCTTTGTGGCTCAGCTGGCAGAGAATCCACCTGCAATGCAGGAGACCTGGGTTTGATCCCTGGGTTGGGAAGATCCCCTGGAGGAGGGAAAGGCTACCCACTGTAGTATTCCAGCCTAAAGAATTCCATGGACTATATAGTGCATGGGGTGGCAAAGAGTTGGACTCAGTTGAGCGACTTTCACTTTCACTTTGGACATTCTATGCATATAATCAGGTGGTCTATAAGTAATAATAGCGTTTTTTTTTTCTTTCCTTGCTAGAATAGGATTTCCAGATTAACTTGAGGTTGAGACCGTATGAGAGCTGGCATCTGTATTATAAAGAAAATACATGTATATGTTTATCATCAAGTATTATGTTTTCTATATAATGTAGACACTTTATTAGTTTTAGGTCTCTGTTTCTTAGTTTATTCTATCTTGGTTTCTAATTTGCTGTTATAGTTCATAATTTTTATCATGAAGATTCAGTTTTACGAAATACTTTGTTAATTCTACTGAAATGATTGTACGAGTCTTCCTAAGGTGGTGGTGACACCTAGCAATGGATTTACCAAGTGTTAACCATCCTTTCTTTCCTGAGGAAAAATTTGGTCATAGTGGGCTTATATTCATCTTTGTGAATTTGTTGCTAGTTTCAGTTTGTTAATAATTGACTTACAATTTTTGTCTCTATGTTTCTAGGTTAGGTAGATCTATAATTTTCCTCACTTGTATGATCCTTGTAGGGTTTTTCTATCAGAGTTACAATAGATGCATATATTGAGTTGAGGAGTGATTTTTAATTATGTGGCAGGTTTATGATGGCACTGTCTGTTCTCTTAAAGTTCAGGTTATTGTTATAGCATCCAGGACTAATTATTTCAAAACATATTAGAGTCAGTTTGTTTGTGTTCATGTTTACCTACTGTATCTGCCAAAAGATTCTACTTTTATTTCCCTGATGCTTGTTAGTTGTGCTTTCTTATAATTTTATTTAAACATCTTTACTACTTTCTTTTAGTTATTTCATTAATTTCTGCTTGCACTGATTATTTTTTACTTTGTATTTCTTTAGATTTAGTCTGTGGTTGTTCGTCTAATTTCTTAAACAAAATGCTATGCCAAAACAATCTTGAGAAAGAAGAATAGGTTTGGAGTGATCACACACCCTGACTTCAGAAATAACCCCCTGAACTTATGGCCAGTGTATCTATGACAAATGAGGCAAGAAAGTTCAATGGAGAAATGACACTCTCTTAAATAATGGTGATGGGAAAACTGGACAGCTACATGTAAAACAAGAAATTAGAACATTCTCTAACACCATATATGACAACAAACTCAAAATGGATTAAAGACCTAAATACGACAGAGGATACTATAAAACTCCTCGAGAAAACATAGGCAGAACACTTTGATATAAATCACAGCAATTATTTTTTTGGAGCCATCTCCTGGAATAATGGAAATAAAAACAAAAATAAACAAATGGGATCCCATAAAACCTTTTGCACAACAAAGAAACCATCAACAAAATGAAAAGACAGTCTATGGAATGGAGCAAAGCATTTGCAAATGATGCTATAGACAAGGGATTAATTTTCAAAATATACAAACAGCTCATACAGCTTAATATAAAAAAATTGAATCAAAAAGTGGGCAGAAGTCCTAATAAGAAATTTCTCTACAGGCCAGCAGACACATGTAAAGATGTTCAATATTGCTAGTTAGTAGAGAAATGAAAATCAAAACATTTCACACCAGTCAGAATGGTCATCATTTAAAAGTCTGCAAATAATAAATACTGGAGAGGGTGTGAGGAAAAGGGACTGTAGATGGGAATGTAAACTGGTGTAGCCACTATGGAGAATAGTGTGGAGATTCCTTAAAAAACAAAAGATAGAGTTACCATATGATCCTGCAGTCCCACTCTTGGGTATATATCTGGAGAAAACTCTAAAAGGTACATGTACCCCAATGTTCATAGCATTATTTATCATAGCCAAGACATGGAGGCAATCTAAACATCCATTGACAGAGGAACAGATAAAGAAAATGTGATATATATAGATAGATAGATCTCATGGAATATTAACCACAAAGAAGAATGAAATAAGACCATTTGTAGCATCATGGATGGACCTAGAGTTTATCATACTACTAAGTGAAGTAAGCCAGACAGAGAAAGAAAAATATGATGTGGTTATATGTGAACTCTTAAAAAAATGACACAAATTAACTTATTTACAGAACTCACAGACACAGAAAATGAACTTAAGGTTACCAGGAGGATAGATGGGTGGGGAAGGAGTGTAGGATTAACATGCATACACTGTGTGTGTGCTCAGTCACTTCAGTCGTGTCTGACTCTGTGACCCAATGGACTGTAGCCCGATAGATTTTCTGTCCATGGGATTCTCAGGCAAGAATACTGGAGTGGGTTGCCATGCCCTCCCCGGGGGATCTTTCTGACCTAGGGATAGAACCCACATCGCTTGCATCTCCTGCATTGGAAGGTGGATTCTGTACCACTTGCACCACCTGGGAAGCCCAACAAGGACATACTATATAGCACAGGGAACTATTTTCAATATCTTATAAGAGTATGCATATATATGAATCACTTTGCTGTATACCTGAAACTAACACAACATTGTAAGTTAACAATATTTCAATACAGTATGCTTAGGTTATTGATTGGGCTTTCTGCTGTGGTAGAAATATTAGACAAGAGTTTTTCTAGTTAAAGACTCTGGTTGGTTTCCCCTAAGTGTCCATCAGCAGAGGAATGGGAGAAGACATGGTACATATATACAATGAAATATTACTGAGCCATAAAAAAGAATGAACTAAATGCTGTTTGAAGCAACATGGATGGACCTAGAGATTATCATACTAAGTGAAGTAAGTCATACAGAGAAAGACAAGTATCTTATGATATCACTTATATGTGGAATATAAAAAATGTGTATCAAGTTTATAAAAAATATAAACATCTATAATCAGGAATAGAGTTAGAGATGTAGAAAACAAACATACGTTTACCAGGGGGTAACATGTGTGTGTGCTCAGTTGCTCAGTCGTGTTCAGCTCTTTATGACCCCATGGACTATAGCCCACCAGGCTCCTCTCACTGTGGGGTTATCCAGGCAAGAATACTATAGTGGGTTGCCATTGATTTTTCCAGGGGATCTTCCCAACACAGGGATTGAAACTGTATTTCTTGAGTCTCCTGCATTGGCAGGTGGATTCTTTACCACTATGCCAGCTGGGAAGTCCTCATATGCACACTACTATATATAAGATAAATAACTAATACGGACCTACTGTATACCACAGGGAGCTTTACCTGATATTCTGTAACGGGCTATATGGGAAAAGACTCTTTAAAAGAGTGGATATATGTATAGCATAACTGATTCACTTTGCTGTATACCTGAACTAATACAACATTATAAATCAACTATACCCCGACAAAATTTTTTTTAAAAACATTGCTTTCTTTCCATTGTTCTAATAATTAGTATTTCAAAAATAGTAGTAGTGGGATTTACCTGATAGTCCACTGGCTAAGACTGTGCTCCCAATGCAGGGGGCCCAAGTTCAGTCCCTGGTGAGGGAACTAGATCCCACAAGCCACCACTGAAGATTCCACTTGCCACACCTAAGACCTGGCACAGCATAATAAATAATAAAATAAATGTTTAAAAAATTGTGGTAGTATTTGATAAGAATTTCTGTGTAGTTACTAAATACCTTCTGCTGCTGCTAAGTCACTTCAGTCGTGTCTGACTCTGTGTGACCCCATAGATGGCAGCCCACCAGGCTCCTCTGTCCCTGGGATTCTCCAGGCAAGAACACTGGAGTGGGTTGCCATTTTCTTCTCCAATGCATGAAAGTGAAAAGTGAAAGTGAAGTCACTTAGTTGTGTCCAACTTCAGTTCAGGAGTCTGTGCATTTGTTAATATCTGCAACTAGTAATTATTTTAAAGGTATTGCTGTGAGGTACGTGTGTTTGCTATTGTAAATGTGCTCTTCTCTTTAATTAAATCCTCAAATTGGATTTTGTTTACAACAAAGGTTTTTCTATAATTTTACACTGTTTTTATTCACTGAATTTCTAATGGTTTAAGTTAGGTTTTTAGTCAGTTTTCTTGGATTGTCTAGGTATACAGTCTTATTAATCTCAGAGGAAGACACCATCTCTTCCTCCTTTCCAATTTTTCTATGTAGTGTCCTGCAATAACCATAGTGATAAGATTCTGATGTAACATGATTATTGTTTGGTGTCCATCTTTTGCCAGGTCCTTGTTGTTAAATTTTCTCAAGGAATGAAGGGAAAGGGGTGATTGAGGAGAGAGAGGAGAGAGAAGCACGGGACAAGTATTACAGAAAGACATAACCTGGGTCCTTACATCACAGTATTTGCTGGCCTAGATTGTCTGAAATAGACATAAGAAGCAGGTGATGATTTACAATGAAGAGTTTGCAAATCTCTACTTACAGAACTTAGACTCTACCCTAACAACTTATGCTAGGGCAGCCTGGCACCACGTAGTGCCAAACAGCAGCCAAGTATTAATTATCCAGAACTCCTGCCCACTAGTCAGCAGCCGACTTGCCTTGCTACTTAAGTCATTTTGCAGTTCTGCAGTTCCACAATTTATATAACTGAATTTGAAACTATATTTGCTTCATGGAGTATCTATTGAAAATAACAATGTTGTTCAGCATGAAATAATCTCCGCAAATTAAATTAATGAAAACCAGTAATTGAAAAAGGAAGGAGAGAGGAAGAAAGGAAGCAAATGGAATTAGTGAGGAAATATAGGCATATACTATAAAATAGAAAATATTAATGTTTTATAATTTTGTAATATAAAATCATACATAGTTATATAACATTTATATTAGGTGTTTATACATTTATTTCAGTATTGTAGATACATTTTACTAAAGTATAACTCACCATAATAAAATTCACTAATCTTAAGTAAATTTTACATAAAATATTATATATGTTATTCATGAAATTGCCACCAAAGTCAAGGTGTTTCCAGTCTCCAAAATAGACTTTTCTTACCATCTTCTCAGCCAAGACCCCTGTCCCTCCAAAGTACCCACTATTCAGATCCTTAGGAGCTGTTTGCTTTTCTGACTTATATTATGGAATCATACAGAATGTATTTTTAGTGTCTGGCTTATTTTGTTCAACATTAAGTCAGTGACAGCTCTTCATATTGCTGCATGTTGTTCTTTTTCATTTCTCAGTAGTATTCCAAGAGTGACAGCACCATAATTTATCCACCCTAGCTGTGTTCAGCTTGGGTACTCAAAGTGGTGAGGAAACACACTAGTTGACCAGGAAAAGAAGTTAAGCCATGATTGTCAATACATGATTTTTTTACTTTGTGTTTCTTGCCTTCACATGTCAATGGCAGGCTGTCAGTCGAAGTATTTTAGAGATGTTATCATTGGAACATGGTAATTAATTCAATTACCAGGAAGTCAGCTTCCACGTGAGCAATAAATATATATTCTTCTTCTAACTTTTTATTTTGTATTGGGGGAGACCTGGGTTGGGAAGATCCACTGGAGAAGGAAATGGCAACCCACTCCAGTATTCTTGCCTGGAGAATCCCATGGACTGAGGCGTGTGGTGAGCTACAGTCCAAGGGGTCACAAAGAGCTGGACACGACTGAGCACCTAACATACATAGCCAATTAACAATGTGATAGTTTCGGGTGAACAGCGAAGGGATTCAGCCATACATGCACATGCATTCCTTCTCGCCAAATTCCCCTTCCATCCAGGCTGTCACATGACATTCAGTGGAGTTCCATGTGCTACACAGTAGGTCCTTGTTGGTTACCCATTTTAAGTATAGCAGTGTGTATATGAGCATCCCGAACACCCTAACTAACCCTTCCCTCCCATCCTTCTCTCCAGCAACCATAAATTCATTCTCTGAGTCATTTGTTTTGTAACCAAATTCATTTGTATCATTTCATTTTAGATTCTACATATAAAAGATGTCACACAACAGTTCTCCTTCTCTGACTTCAGTGTGACAATCTCTAGGCCCATCCATGTTGTTGCAAATGGCATTGTTTCACTTTTAAAGGCTGAGTGATTTTCCAGTGTATATTCTTATAAAAAATGTAATTATTGGTAGGAAAAGTTTTGGATACTGTTGTGTTTTCATCTTCCAGATCCACTCTCCACCTTTCTCTTTTCTTCCTTTCTTCTTGAATTATGAGATCTTTCTCCACCAAGATCTCTCCTCCAGAAAGCTGACCTGTATCAACAGTTCAATTCCAGCAGACTCCTATATATGTTCAGACTTCCACATGGATTTAGCAAATAGAAAGTCCAGGGTGGGGAATGAGATCAGGGTGTTCATTTCTTGGCTTCCTTGTAGTGAGGGGGTCTGGGGCTCATGGTGCCCTTGCAGAAGTCACAGCTTTCCTTGAGTTAACCCATTCTATAGGACTCCTTCCTTCCAGTTTTCAGTAACCTCTCCCAGCCTTCTGCTTTGGGCCTGGGAGTGGTAATAGATGCTGATGATAACCAGGAATTTTTGCACCACCCCTTAGGCTTCCCCAATACCCCACCCCACACACCCCTTAGGCTTCCCCCAAACCCTACATGCATGTCATAGTCAGTTTTGGTAAATAAGCCCTTCTTGAATTAAGTTTGCCCACACTTTGCAGTTGGGACCTGACTGGTGCAAATATTTCAAGTGTTTTGTTAAGGTCCATTTCAAAAGAAGGAAAAGTTGTATTCATTCTGTTTCACACACATTCACACAGCTACAAATACACACCACAACCACACATGCTTGTGCACGCACACACACACACACTTTACATGCACCATCTCTCTTTAGGACTTTTCCAAGCACTTGATTCATATTTCACTTAAAAAATACTGTCACCAGGGAATTCCCTGGCAGTCCAGTTGTAGGACTCTGCATTTTCGTTGGTGCTAGCCCAGATTCGACCCCTGTCCTGGGAACATTCTGCAAGCTACGTGGCTCAGCCTAAAAAAGGAGAAAAATATTGTCACCAAATGAGGTGAATTACCCAACCACCACGCAGCATGCCTGAGAAAGTGTTTATTGGGAGAACTTGGAAGCAGAAGCAGTAACAGGCTTGTAGATTGCCTAGTGCCCACCACATCATGGAAAGTGTGCAGACATTAAAGATGACTGTTCAATTATGATGTTCTGGGAAAAGAACTCCTGCCCCTCCTTTAGCTGTGAGGCCTTTTAGCTACGTGACAGGGAAGCCCAGTCCCTCCTCTGGTGTGACCATGGCCTGGGGTCCAAGTCTATTGGTCCAGCTGTGTGGTAAAGTAGCCCAAGATTTCCAGCCCTGCTCTCCCTTCTTGCACTTCATGCCCAGGAAAGCCCTGGATAGTCCTGCAGGAACAGGATATGATGGACAGCCCAGATCCACTCAGTACAGCTCCATGGAGCAAATTTTCATTGCCACAGAATCTGAAAGGCTCTGAGAAGCCAGCCTGCAGAGAACCAGACTTGGGCAAAACATTCCTTAGTTCTCAAATTCATTTTTCTTTTACATCATTTCAAAACCCAACACGAAGACTCAAGTGTTTTTTAATATAAAGTTATAGCACTCTCAGGATAACCTCAATGATACCAGCTGTGTTTAAAATATAGTATCGATGTCAAATATTTGTGTTCAAACACCTCACTGGTTGCCTTTACAAGTAAATGTATGAAAGAACTTGGTAATGTGTGTATGTATACGTGTGTGTGTGTGTGTGTGTATATATATATATATATATATATATATATACAAAGTATATATGCAAAATATTTTATAGCTGTATATGTTAACTCTATACAAAATTTAAAGACGATAACATTGGAAATTAATAGTTAACAGCACAATCAGTTTTATTAGTTATATCCCAAATCTGAATTCTTGCTTTAGCAGATATTCTACATTTCTATTAGAAGGCACTTCTTCCCGAGCCACTGTCCATTTAATGCATGGAAAAGTAACAGTCTTGTGATGCTTCCTATTTAGCATCAAGCTAAATCTTGAGGAAGCTTTTCCTCAAGAGCTTGGAGAAAGAATGAGTGAAGGTCACTCAGTCGTGTCTGACTCTTTGTGAACCCATAGACTATACATGGGATTCTCCAGGCCAGAATACTGGAGTGGGTAGCCTTTCTCTTCTCCAGGGAATCTTTCCAACCCAGGGCTCAAACCCACATCTCCTGTGTTGCAGGTGGATCCTTTACCAGCTGAGCCACAAGGGAAGCCCCTAAATACTGGAGTGGGTAGTCTATCCCTTCTCCAGGAGATCTTTCCAACCCAGGAATTGAACTGGGTTTCCTGCATTGCAGGCAGATTCTTTACCAACTATGAGGGAAGCCCCTTATGGCAGAAAGTGAAGAACTAAGGAGCCTCTTGATGATGGTGAAAGAGGAGAGTGAAAAAGCTGGCTTAAAATTCAACATCAAAAAATGAAGATCATGGCATCAGGTCCCATCACTTCATGCAAATAGACGGGGAAACAATGGAAAATCACAGACTTTTTCTTGGGCTCCAAAATCACTGCAGATGGTGACTGCAGCCATGAAATTAAAAGACGCTTGCCCCTTGGAAGAAAAGCTATGACCAACTGAGACAGCATTTTAAAAAGTAGAGACGTTACTTTGCTGACAAAGGTCCATCTAGTCAAAGCTATGGTTTTTCCAGTAGTCATGTATGGATGTGAGAGTGGGACTATAAAGAAAGCTGAGCGCTGAAGAACTGATGCTTTTGAACCATGGTATTAGAGAAGACTCTTGAGTCCCTTGGACTGCAAGGAGATCAAACCAATCAATCCTAAAGGAAATGAGTCCTGAATATATTCATTGGAAGGACTGATGCTGAAGCTGAAACTCCAATCCTTTGGCCACCTGATGCAAAGAACTGACTCGTTAGAAAAGACTCTGATGCTGGGAAAGACTGAAGGCAGGAGAAGGGACGATAGAGGATGGGATGGTTGGATGGCATCACCGGCTCGATGGACATTAGTTTGAGCAAGCTCTGGGAGTTGGTGATGGACAGGGAGGCAGTCTATGGGTCACAAAGAGTCAGACACAACTGAGTGACTGAACTATTACTACTTGGAGAAATAAAAAAAGAGTAGTGCTAGGCTATATGGGATTCAGAATGAAAAGAAAATGTTTTTTCTCTCAGCAAATTATGACATGAGTTAAATCACTGCAAAGTAGGGATGAAGAATGGAAAATAAAAACTGCAATGTCTGTTGAGCTTGACATGTAACTTTTTTATTTTGTGATAAAAATGCTTCCATATAAATTTTATTGTAACTACTTTTAGAATGAAACTTTGAAAGTTAAAAACAAATTGTGCATTTTCCTTACCATGTATAGTTTAAGAACAAACAAGGGAGAAGGAAGGGTGTGTGAACAGAGCAAAGACCAGGAGAAAGGGAAATGTCAAAGAGGAGAAAGGCAGAAAAGGTTACACCAAAGTCATCAAAGGGTCAGGTAACTGTGCAGACTGAGCAGGCTAAGGGCCAACCCTGACATTTCACTGGATAGGCCCAAGGCAAGCACTCAGGCACTCTGGACCCACTTCCTGCCCAATCTGCTTCCATTTTTGTCTACCCTTATTACAGAGCAGCTACAGGGGCAAAGGAATGGCCTCATCCATAATCTGAGGCACTTCTGTGCTTGCCCCCCAGCTCAGAGCCCAGACCTGTCTCTTATACACATCTAAACAGTTATGAGTGGGAGCCTCTGGGCATATAAACTTGTCCTCTTAGTCATCGTACATTCAGTATATTAGTTAAGGCCCAAATCCCCAAATCACTTGCCAATGGAATATTATACCTTTGGTTCTCTTTTATGCAAGAATTATGAACTAGCGACCTTAATAATGATGAGAGAATGGACGTGTGCATCATAGCTGACTGCTTATATAAAATCTTTAACTCGTACTCTCTTTCCCTCAAACCTCTCCCTCCCTCACCAACATGTAAATCAGAAAATGATACTTAATACAAAAGAAACAAACAAATAAAAAATATATCCCCAAAGGCAGACAGAACATGACTCAAAGGAAGAATTTATAAAGATAAAACAAGAATGTAAGGGGCAAAGAGGGTGACATAGACCTGTCATAAAAGATGTTTCCCATACAAACTTAAGTCTCCACTTCAAAACCCAGTTGAGAAAGGGACTCATCTTATTTTCTCTTTTACTCAATACAGCCCACAGGTTCTTAACAATCTAAGTGACTGATACATCCTTGAAAGGCAGTGTCTTCTTCCTTATCAC
>SJYC01094944.1:0-25542 GCA_006408675.1 Madoqua kirkii
AACCTACTCCAGTATTCTTGCCTGGAGAATCCTGTGAACAGAGGAGCCTGGTGGGCTACTGTCCATAGAGTCACACAGAGTCAGACATGACTAAAGTGACTTAGCATGCAGTGACACATCTGCCATTTGGCTAGGGTGGTGGAAGTTAGCTAAAGATGGATCTAATATTGGAAAGAAGTCTAGCTCAGATGTAAATGCTGCGATAGTGAGTTGAGCATCCAGCCTCACCCAGAGCTAATCTCTATCAAGGGAACTTTCAGTTAAAGAGCCAAATAATTCCTTCAAACATTAAGACTTTCAAATAATCCCTCTTTTTTCCTCTGTACATCACAAAAAGTCATCAAAGGCAATTCCCTAATTTTGGAAAATGTGAATTATGGAATGGAGAGAGACTGTCTGACTTAAATGTTCTAACACAACCTGTCTTTTGAGTTTCCTTAATCTAAATTGTTTTTATATTTTATTTATTATACAATGCCTCACCCAGAGCTAATCTCTATCAAGGGAACTTTCAGTTAAAGAGCCAAATAATTCCTTCAAACATTAAGACTTTCAAATAATCCCTCTTTTTTCCTCTGTACATCACAAAAAGTCATCAAAGGCAATTCCCTAATTTTGGAAAATGTGAATTATGGAATGGAGAGAGACTGTCTGACTTAAATGTTCTAACACAACCTGTCTTTTGAGTTTCCTTAATCTAAATTGTTTTTATATTTTATTTATTATACAAAATCTTACCTTTTACTCTCAAAATACTTTCAAAGAGGGAATAGATACTATATAGAATCTGTGGATGTTACTTCTGATACTATCCAGAAATTTATAGCTTAGATAATACAACTTTCCTTCTATATCATATTCTTTTTAAATTGTCATTTTAACATCACAAATCAGATGAATCTCTCTTACCTTTATGCACAACCCTAACTTTTTAAATGACTAAGTATGCTGAGAAGAACAAAATTGGAGAAGGAAATGGCAACCCACTCCAGTATTCTTGCCTGGAGGATTCCATGAACAGAGAAGCCTGGTGGTCTGCTGTCCATGGAGTCCCAAAGAGTTGGACATGACTGAGCGACTGAACAACAAAAGTATTCTGGGAAGAAACAATTATTTATTTTTAGCAGTTGTTCTCAAATTCTTTATACAGAATCATTCTCTGCTTATTAATAGAAGGTTCTTGATTATAGTCATCTCTCTCAGTATCCACTGGGGATTGGTTCCAGGACCTTCTGAAGAGACCAGAATCTGTGGATGCTTAAGCCCTGAATAGAAAACGGTGTAATATTTGTATATAACCTTTTGTGTCCTCCCATATACTTTATATCATCTCTGGATTACTCATAATAACTAATGCAAAATATTAGGGCTTTGTTCAGTTAAGTTCAGTTGCTCAGTCGTGTCCGACTCTCTGCGACCCAGTGAATCGCAGCAAGGCAGGCATCCCTGTCCATCACCAACTCCCGGAATTCACTCAGACTCACGTCCATCGAGTTAGTGGTGCTATCCAGCCATCTCATCCTCTGTCATCCCCTTCTCCTCCTGTCCCCAATCCCTCCCAGCATCCGAGTCTTTTCCAATGAGTCAACTCTTTGCGTGAGGTGACCAAAGTACTGGAGTTTCAGCTTTAGCATCATTCCTTCCAAAGAAATTCCAGGGCTGATCTCCTTCAGAATGGACTAGTTGAATCTTCTTGACTCTCTGCGACCCCGTGAATCGCAGCAAGGCAGGCATCCCTGTCCATCACCAACTCCCGGAATTCACTCAGACTCACGTCCATCGAGTTAGTGGTGCTATCCAGCCATCTCATCCTCTGTCATCCCCTTCTCCTCCTGTCCCCAATCCCTCCCAGCATCCGAGTCTTTTCCAATGAGTCAACTCTTTGCGTGAGGTGACCAAAGTACTGGAGTTTCAGCTTTAGCATCATTCCTTCCAAAGAAATTCCAGGGCTGATCTCCTTCAGAATGGACTAGTTGAATCTTCTGCCATTCAAGAGACTCTCAAGAGTCTTCTCCAACACCACAGTTTAAACGCATCAATTCTTTGGCGCTCAGCCTTTGTTATAAATATGAAGTGAATATTATGTAAATAGTTTCCAGTTAAACTTTTGCCTTTTGGAACTTCTTGAAAATTTTTTTTTCCTAATGTTTTTCTTGGGATTTGGTTGACTCTGTGGATGTTGAATATGAGGAAACAGATGGCCAGCTATGCATGGACTGTAGCCATAACACTTTCGGCCTGGGTGTCATGGACTGCAAGGGACAGGGGAACAAAGAGAGAGTTGAAACTCTGTTGTATGATAAATTACAATGATCGGGGGATTAGCATCAGGACAAAGTGGAAAACAGGGGGCTTTAAAGTAGATGTTTTTGATATTTAGTTTCAGCTTGTTTTCTGTGCTAGATAATTGTCTTTTTGAAAGAGCACTGCTGGCATAGAATGGCATGTTCAGTGTGCTTGCTTGCTGAGTTGCTTCAGTCATGTCTGACTCTTTGAGACCTTACAGACTGTAGCCCACCAGGCTCCTCTGTCCATGAGATTCTTTAGGCAAGAATACAGGAGTGAGTTGCCGTGTCCTCCTCCAGGGCATCTTCTTGACCCAGGGATTGAGTCTGTATCTCCTGCGTTACAAGCAGTACTGGCAGATTCTTTACTGCTGAGCCACCTGGGAAGCTCTATGTTCAATGTACTGAAGTAAATTGAGTTGTAGGAGGTTATAGGTTATTCTAAATAATCATCAAAAATTCTTATTTTCAGTGGAAAAGTAGCAAGTTAGGTTACTTTCTGCGTACATTTTGGTAGATGGGGACACTTTTCTGCAAAGAGTAAAGTGTTCATTTTTATTTAGTTTTTTGTTTATTTAGGCACCAGGGACTAATTACATTAATAGTCAGAACTTTAATTTCTAGAAGCAATAGTATAAATGTTATAATACTTAAATTTAAAAATAATATGAAACTATAACTCAAGTACAAAAATAACAAAGGTACATTAACATTTATTGAATGTTATTAAATTTGTTATTCATTTCAAATGAATAGCTACAGTTACTTTAGCAAATAATGCCGTTATTTCTGTATTTTGTTATTTTAAATAAAGGAGTATTGTATATGCAGCATAGAGTGTGTTTTAAACAAAAAATAAATTAAGTTGACTGGTCTATTTCTAATATTTATTCATCAATAGCAATTTTCTCTGAAAAAAATATCGGGCTTCTTTCCAAATGGGATGAATCACATATCAACTTGCCAGTGAATAAAAAGTCTCTATCTAGTTTTGAAAATAATTAACTACACTGGATACAAAACAAACCACATGATATGCTGTTTAATATTTTCTCAAATGTTTGACAATGTTGGAAATTTTCCTTCAAATGTTCGCTGCATCTGCTCTTAGAAATATTATTTGTGATACTATACTTTTCTAAATTCCTATTAACCATGTTAGCCTTCTTTAGAAGTAACAGATGGTAGAAAACCATGCTGTATTTTATCCCTCAAATGCTTGTGTGTAGCACTTTAGATATTGCTAAATTTCTATGTAAGACCAAAAATTAAAAATGTGTCCGAGAAAGCTAAGGAGGAGATGATAATTTCTTTTTTTTCAGATATCTTAGGAGGAAAACAGTATCTTGTCTGAGGTTTCAATAACTAAATATAAATCACTTTCTTTACTGCCTTTTGCAAAGAAAGAACCAGGTTTCCCTATAAAATGCCCCCCACCCCAATTTGATACTCATGACCTCCTGATTTCTTTTTAAAAAATCTCATTCAAGTGGATATTGACACAAGAGATTTTGTTACAAAATCTGAATTTCTCTTAAAAAAAAAAAGACTTGAAGTATTTTGTAGAAACTATTAGTGAGATGTTAGCAATGATTTTAGGTTTAAAGGGTGGCAATAGATTATAAACAAGATGAGTACAGATGCTTCCACATACCATTTGCCTAATTAAAGAAAAAAACACCTGGCATTCACACATTAGTGCAATATCCTGGACTAATCTAATTGTAGAAGTGTGCATTTTAGTAAAATAATAATATCCTTGAAGCTGGGGATTTTGTGATAGCCGAATTCTGCTATCCTTGATCACCCAGCACCACTTCATCCTCTACAATATGATACTGGATAAATTTATTTGAACTGTTTTTATTCTGCTAGTAACTTAATTTTCATTGGAGTTCTTATATGGTCAGTGTTTGAAGCCAACTTTTGGGAAATGAGATTGGGTTACTGATCTTGGATCCTTCCAACCACACTGGCAACAAGCTGTGACTTGAAAATGGGAAAGCAATAATAAGGTTCAGAAGGAAATTGAGATTGGGCTTAGAGTTGCCCAGGAAATCATTATTTTGACACATGATAAAGGAGGGAGAGCTCAAAGAGTCTTAGAGAAAGAAGAATTGAAGACTTTTTAGCTTAGAGGAAAAAAAAGAAACAGACATGGGTGTAAGTCAGGATTTTAAAGGGAGGATTGGGAGAAGGATATAGTAAATCTGGGTGATATATTCATGGAAAAAGGAACTTCACCATTTCAATAACTCAGTCATCGGCATTATTCACTGATGTCTTCACTTTAAGGATTTATTGGCAGCTAAGAAATATATTTTAATAGTAATGGGTTCAAATAGCATGTTTTTGGGTGTGTTGGATGAAGCATGACCAAAAGGAGATCTTCTTGATTTTTAATTCTTAACTGATTAACAATAGCCTTTCAGGTCAGTTCAGTCGCTCAGTCCTGTCTGACTCTTTGCGACCCCATGAAACATGCCAGGCCTCCCTGTCCATCACCAACTCCTGGAGTTCACTCAGACTTGGGGGGCCCTCCAAAATCACTGCAGATGGTGATTGCTGCCATTAAATTGAAAAACACTTACTCCTTGGAAGGAAAGTTATGACCAACCTAGATAGCATATTAAAAAGCAGAGACATCTTTTACTTTGCCAACAAAGATCTGTCTAGTCAAGACTGGTTTTTCCAGTCATCATGTATGGATGTGAGAGTTGGACTATAAAGAAACCCTATCACCAAATAATTGATGCTTTTGAACTGTGGTGTTGGAGAAGACTCTTGAGAGTCCTTTGAACTGCAAGAAGATCCAACCAGTCCATCCTAGAGAACATCAGTCCTGGGTGCTCAGTGGAAGGACTGATTCTGAAGCTGAAACTCCAATACTTTGGTCCCCTGATGCGAAGAACTGACTCACTGGGAAAGACCCTGATGCTGGCAGGGATTACGAGCAGCAGAAGAAGGGGACGACAGAGGATGAGATGGTTGGATGGTATCACTGACTCAACAGGCATGAGTTTAAATAAACTCCAGAAGTTGGTGATGGACAGGGAGGCCTGGCATTCTTCGATTCCTAGGGTTGCAAAGAGTCAGACATGACTGAGCAACTGAACTGAACTGAATTGACCTTAACCAGTTATTTTTGGAAGTGACAAAATTCTCATAACTGGTTGAGTTATGACTCATTTCCTAGACAAGGAAATAGTACCAACAAGATTAAAAAGGGCTTGTTTTGAATATTGCCACCCTTCCCTTTGTGTCCCATGCTAACTTCTAGGTATTCAGACATCAGAGGCTTGGTTCTTGACATCCAACAGTTCATAGTAAGAGAAGAAACTAAGAATATAATTAAATGTCTAAATGTTTGGTGCTATAAATATGAATAACAGGGGAAGAATTAAGTTAGACAAAGAGTAGAATATTTAGAAAGAAATCGTTGCTGAAATGATTATTTACAATTTAGTCTAGGATTTGCTGGTGAGTTGGGTGGTAGGAAGAAAGTGAATATTGATGAAAGGATGAAAATAAAAAGAGCTATGTTTTAGGAATACCTGAAAATGTAGAAAATCATATGTTATAGGAGAAATGAAAGACGCTTAATCTGTTGAAACAAATCTTAGTTGTAGAAAAGATCTGAAAAAATATACATACTTTTAGAATAAAATGTAAATGTAATAGATGAGATTAAGGTGGTAGGCAGAGGCCAAATCATAGTTGATGCTGTATGCTATCCATAAAAAGTATTTTGAATTTTGTAAACTTAACTTGGAGTCATTGATCAGTTTTAAGCGAGGGATTGATATGATGGTATACACTTGAGAAATGAAGATGTGTTAGAAATTATTAACATTGGAGGCAGAAAGACAAGATGTAACAGAAATTTTAGTGAGAAGTGAGGAGGTCTTTCATTGAGGTAACTGCTTTGGGGTGGAAGAGCCTAGACAAATTACCAGTGATTTGGGAAGTAGACTCTAGATGACTTGCCTGAGATAGCTGGGGAACTCATTGAGTGGACGATTGTATCATTACTTTAAATTAGGGTCATAATGAGGAAGACTGGATGGTGGGATTAGGAAGACAAATAATGAATTTAATGTCTGAAAAGTGATGATAACTAGTAGAAAATTGGATGTATACCTGAAGCTCAGGAAAAATGAGCTTTGAAATTGTAAATTTAGGAGTCACATATGTATATGTGTATTGCTGTCTATTTCTGTTATTAGATTCAAAAAATTATTCCGTGGGATTTAAAAATAGTCACCTAAGTAGTAGGTGAAACTTCTTTGTTATTTAATTAATATATTAAACATCAAAGGTGCATGAATAATTTAAAATGGTTTCAGGTAATCTATTTCCTTCTTTTTATCTTATTAATAGAAAATTTATAGGTTGTCTATTACATATCAATCAAGAAGACACATTTTCATATGCTTATATTAACAGGAAATTGAATATGAACCATTACAAGGAAGGCTTATAGTAATTTAATGTGACAATGACTTAGACTATTGGAAATCTTTAAAATATTTTTGAGCAAAACACAAGTCATCTTATACATTTGAGAGTATTTTTGCAAGAAATCTCAAAAGTACAACAAAATGACATTGTGCTCTTCATTTTGAGAAACTATAATTGAATAGGAAAGTATCAGAAAGTGTAATCTGTTTTATATCCAAGTACTTACATGGTGGGAAAGGGAAGATTTAGAAAAATGAGTTAAATTTAAATGATAAACTAATCAAACGGTTCTTGAAATGGAACTTATTACTGATAATGACTTTTTTCAAACATTGCAAGTATGCTAAGTTGATTTAGTCATGTCTGACTCTGCTATCCTATGGACTTTAGCCTACCAGACTCCTCTATAGGAGGCTTCTCCAGGCAAAAATACTGGAGTGGATTCCCATGTCCTCCTTCAGAGCATATTCCCAACCCAGATCGAATCCAAGTCTCTTATGTGTCCTGCATTGGCAGGAGAGTTCTTTACCACTAGCACCACCCAGGTTTTGTGTAAAACATTAAATGTATATATATATATATTTAAAAACTGTTTAGTAGATTCAACAATTTTCTAGTGATTCAAAAAGAAAGAATAACATTGAATACTTACTGAATTATATTCATGTATAAATTTTCCTAAATTTTGTTTCACTAATGTAGATTGCCCCTACTTCAACAGAGCAGAAAATTAACACAGTGTGGATGAGCAACAAATATCTCAGCATTATGACTTTATATACCTAATCAATTCAGTTACTCAGTCATGTACAACTCCATGCGACCCTGTGGAGTACAGCATGCCAGGCTCCCCTGTCCATCACCAACTCCTGCAGCTTGATCAAACTCATGTACATCCAGTTGGTGATACCACCAACCATCTCATCCTCTATTGTCCTTCCTCCTCCTGCGTTTAATCTTTCCCAGCATCAGGGTCTTATCCAATGAGTCAGTTCTTTGCATCAAGTGGCCAAAGTATTGGAGTTTCAGCATCAGCATCAGTCCTTCCAATGAACACCCAGGACTGATTTTCTTTAGGATGGACTGGTTTGATCTCCTTGCAGTCCAAGGGACTCTCAAGAGTCTTCTCCAATATCACATTTCAAAAGCATCAATTCATCCATGCTCAGCTTTCTCTCTAGTCCAACTCTCACACCCATACATGACTTCTGGAAAAACCATAGCCTTGACTAGATGGACCTTTGTCAGCAAAGTAACGTCTCTGCTTTTTAATACGCTGTCTAGGTTGGTCATAGCTTTTCTTCCAAGGAACAATCATCTTTAATTTTATGGCTGCAGATACTATGTGCAGTGATTATGGAGTCCAAGAAAATAAAGTCTGTCACTGTTTCCATTGTTTCCCCATTTGCCATGAAGTGATGGGACCACGTGCCATAATCTTCATTTTTTTGAATGTTGAGTTTTAGCCATCTTTTTAACTCTCCTCTTTCATTTTCTTCAAGAGGCTCTTTACTTCCTCTTTGCTTTCTGCCACATGGGTGGTGTCATCTGAGTATCTGAGATTATTATTTCTCTCAGCAATCTTGATTCCAGCTTATACTTCATCAAGCCGGGCATTTTGCATGATATACTCTGCATATAAGTTAAATAAGCAGGGTGACAATATACAGCTTTGAAGTACCCCTTTCTCAACTTGGAACCAGTCTGTTGTTCCATATCCAGTTCTAACTTTTGCTTCTTGACCTGCATACAGATTTCTCAGGAGGTAATTAAGGTGGGCTTCCCTTATAGCTCAATTGGTAAGAATCTGCCTGCAATGAAGGTGACCTTGGTTCAATTCCTGGCTTGGGAAGAACCCCTGGAGAAGGGATAGGCTACCCACTCAAGTATTCTTAGGCTTCCCTTGTGGCTCAGCTGGTAAAGAATTGCCTGCAATGTGGGAGACCTGTGTTCAATACCTGGATTGGGATGATTCCCTGGAGAAGAGAAAGGCTACCCACTCTAGTATTCTGGCCTGGAGAATTCAATGGACTGTATACAATATAACTAATAGCATGAGTATACTCTCATAGTTGAAATAGTTTGTCTACAATTCACTTGGTTACTTAATTCTAGGTACTTTATTGATGAACACATGGAAGATGCTAATTTTTCAATACAGTTGAAAGATTTCTAAATTTTAATTAACTACTAAGGTTCACTCATGATTCCTCCCACTGTTGTACCTTTTAAATTGCCCCAGATTCTGTATACAATTTGGAGCAAATGGGATCCTGACTAAGGTTCTGATTGTGGAAAATCAAGTTTCTTTAGCCATTTCCTGTGCCAGCATTGCCCCTACTTCCCACCTTGCCTTCCAAAGAGCCCTACCACAGGTTTATCTTTCCCTGAGAGTAATTTTCTTTGGACACTGGGAACACTAAGTGCTCTTTTGAGTTTACAGATTTTGTCATTTCTTCTTCAGGAGTAATAGTATTTCCTCATATTCTTTTTCAGATCTGTATAGTTGTGAATCTTCTGAAAGCATCAATATTCCCACCTCATCTTCAACCCAGCTTGATAATAAAAAAGCGCACATAATAAGTAAAAAGTCAAGGAATTTGCTATGAAAACATGCTTGAAAATGGCTGATTTCCTTACAAAAGCTACAATACTTAAAGGCTAACAATTTTCAGTGTAACCGTACCATTTGTTCTGTTTATCTTTATCTTCCAGACTTAGGACTCTGTTACATCTTTCACTTACATTGTATTCCATTCTGGACTACAGGTTTTAAAATCAGTTAACTTTTAAGGAGAGATCATTTAATTCGAACCCTAAAAGACCCTGTTTTGAACATTTATATTCATTCATACTTTTAGGGGGCTTCCCTGGTGGCTCAGATGGTAAAGAATCCACCTACAATGTTGGAGACCTGGGTTTGATCCCTGGGTTGGGAAGATCCCCTAGAGGAGGGCATGGCAACTTATTCCAGTATTCTTGCCAGGAGAATTCCATGGATAGAGGAACCTGGCGGAGTATAGTCCATGGAGTTGCAGAGTCAATGAGTCCATGGAGTTGCAGGGATGAGTGACTAAACACAGCACATACTTTTAGGAATGCTTCAAAGATTCTAGTTTCTTTGTTCCTTGCCAGTATCAGTTAGTAGTAAGAATTATATAATTTTTAGTGGTATGTTTCAAGGAAGGCAATGCCACTAAGATAATAAATCATGAGGGTCAAAATTAGGAATGAAATCTCAGTAGATATTATAAATTTAATAGCTGATCAATTGCAATGGTTTTATATCTAATATGCAATTTAAGAGATTACCACATTTAAATTTCTTTGCTCCACAGCTCTCATTTATGCGTGAATATTTTAATATTAAAGAAATTAATGCAAAGAAAAAGCTTTCATTATTACAATATTGGGACCTAAACACAAAGGAAGGATATCTAATTCTAGAATAATGAAATAACTCTACGCTTTACTCTGGATACTGAAGTGTAACATATAAAAATGCATCTACCTGCTTTACTCTTGTGTAAAATGAATGCCCTTACAAAGGGTCTCTGATTGAATCTAGTCTAGTATTTTAATTTCCTATTAGGAAAAGTTAAGGCATTTATAGCTCCATTTATTAATATTTGTTCTAGAATATTTGTTTTAATATTAAACATATTATAAAAGCTGTTAATGTATACTTAAATACATTTAAAAATTAAATAAGTATGTATGTCTTTGCCCTGTCCTTTGATGTTCAATATCTGAAAAGCATCTGGCAATCTTAACAATGTGGATAATAGATTAAATGACTCCTTATTCCCTTTAGCTTTAGCATTTTATGGAGGCCTGTGGGAAGTCCTTCTTCACAAGAAGGATCTTCAGTGCAGTTTAGAAATATTATCCATGCCTGTTCAAGAAGGGAGGAAGTTCAGAGTTTGAATGGCACTAATGAAGCTCCTTGCTGGGCAGTACAGCACAAGCAATTTAAGGTTGTTGCTGTGAATGAATCTCTAAAATGGAGTAACCAGTTTGACACTCTGAGTGTACTGTTCTTGTAACAGAGACCCTTTCTCCCCTTTCTTCTTCCCATTGGAAGAAAGAAATACACAAGTAAAGGCAAGTGTAATCTATTGGAATGTGTTTTAATGATTTTAAAAACTATGCTAATCTTCACTTTAATAGATATCACCCCTACATCATCACCACTTCCATGTTTACCTGAGTTTTCTGTATCCCTGATTTCATCTGATTAGGGGAAAGTAACCTCAGTCCCATTTTTTTTTTCTACTTCTAGAAAGCACCTGATTGACCCATTTATCCTTCAAAGATTAGCTCTGTTCAGTTCAGTTCAGCTCAGTCACTCAGTAGTGTCTGACTCTTTATGACCTCATGAACAGCAGCACACCAGGCCTCTGCTAGCCAATGTCTTTTCTTGGAAGCCTCCTCAGAAATATGAAGACTGATGTAATGCCTTTGGAGCTCTACTTCATGGCATATATGCTTCTTGTTATCTTGTGTGACTTCTAATACCCCTCTTATATATATATGTCATGTTTTTCTTTGGGTCCATGTCTTTTCCTAACCCTTGGCCAGATTCTGCATACTAAGATGCAGTGTTGACCTCAGTTGAATTCATGGAATTATAGTCATAACTTTGATCATTTGGAAACTGCCTTTCTACTTATCCCTTTATTTTCCTTCTTATTATCTATCTCTTACTCCTGCTCATGAGCTCATGACTTGCATGCTAAGTCATTTCAGTCATGTCTGACTCTTTGTGACCCTATGGACTGTAGCCTGCCAGGCTCCTCTGTCTGTGAGGATTCTCTAGGCAAGAATACTGGAGTGGGTTGCCGTTTCTTCCTCCAGGAGATCTTCCCAGGGATTGAACCTGTGTCTCTTATGTCTCTTGCATTGGCAGGTAGATTATTTACCACTATCACCACCTTGGAAGCCTGTTAACAATATACTTTAAAATACTGCAGCACTTGTGACATTTAAATATTTTTACTTTCCCAATTAAAACAATGTGAATTTTGTTGATAATTGTATATTTCCTGAATATTTGCTTCAATATAGTAAGTCACCTTGTTTGCCAGGAGGAAAAAAAAAAAAACTTGCCAGGCTCCTCTGTCTGTGAGGATTCTCTAGGCAAGAATACTGGAGTGGGTTGCCGTTTCTTCCTCCAGAAGATCTTCCCAGGGATTGAACCTGTGTCTCTTATGTCTCTTGCATTGGCAGGTAGATTATTTACCACTATCACCACCTTGGAAGCCTGTTAACAATATACTTTAAAATACTGCAGCACTTGTGACATTTAAATATTTTTACTTTCCCAATTAAAACAATGTGAATTTTGTTGATAATTGTATATTTCCTGAATATTTGCTTCAATATAGTAAGTCACCTTGTTTGCCAGGAGGAAAAAAAAAAAAACTTTGCTCTAGAATTCTTCAGAATAATTTCCTTCTCTTGTCTAGATCAGCTTCTTTTTCTGCATTCCCAGTTAGCTAATTTTGTGCCTTAACCAGAGAATCAAAGCAGACTTCACTTTCTTCATCATTTCCTCTCCATCTTGTGTTACCTATATCAAAGTTCTTTCTTCTGAATAACATCTCCCATAGTATTTTGTGATCTATAAATTTTTAAAGCCCATATTCCCTGGAATCACATGTAAGGCTCTCTGTGACTTGGAAGTGAGCTAAGGAAAGGTATCTCCTCCCTGTATTTAGTACTTCATTACAAACCTGGTGTTGCATTAAAAGAAAAATACTCCTAAGGGTTATGTTTCATGCTTTTGTGCATTTTGTCATGCTTTCCTCTCTGTTGGCATTTCCCTCCTTTTTCTTTACCTGACCAGTGCCTATTCATCTTGTAAATCTTAAATAGCATTACTTTCTGTAAATTTTTTCATTTCCCTTTGCACTCATTCAGTGATCCCTCTTTTAGGCCTGCAATAGATATTACTGCAATTCATTATTTTACATTTCTATCTGCTTCAGTCCTTGAAGCTGGGGCTTGTAGATAGGTTATCTGTGATCTGATATAGAGCCAGATACATAGGAGACAATCAAGTGAATGTTGGTTAAAAAAAAAATTGAATCTTTCATTTCTACTTTAAAACTTCATTTTGAATATATATATATATATATTTATGTGTATGTGTGTATTATTTTAAAATATATTCTCTGGTGTTTTAATATATATTTTTTGTGTCTGAATAGAATAGCATAAAGATTGTAGTGGTTTTGGAGTTCACATAACAGTATAGTAACCATATCCACATCTGTCTGTTCATCTGTCTATCTATCTAAATTAGCTCATGGTTTTAGAAGGCTCTTTTGACTTGACAGTCAATGTTTGATATATTATAAATATAAATGTACTATGAATAAGGATAATAGTTGAGTTTTTTGAGGGGATATAATACATTTCAGATTATAATTTAGAAACATATATAATTTACCTTTTGAAGGATGCAAATGATAGGCTGCTATTCCATCAAATATAACAATAGCAAACTGAAAAGAATTCATATTCTCACCTATGAACTCTCTTACCTCCAGTATTATGCAATTAAATCAAACTCACTGAGATGTTGTGGTGAAAAATTTAATATCATGTGGTTAATTCCATTAATAATACCCCCCCACTTTTTTTTTGTCAATTTTAATAACAATTGAGTTTCTCCAGCTTGAAAAAGTTAGACAAAGACAGATAGACCAGTAACTCCTTATTGTCAATTAGCTGGAGAAGAAAGGTAGCTTTTCTTTCATCATATATCAAACTTGACATGTTTTTCACTTTTCAGTTTACTTTAAAAAGTTTCATATGCTGTCAGAGTTTAGGTAATTTAAGTTTAACATGACTCTCGAGCTAACAGTTTTAGAATTTTCCTGTTATAACACATGAATTTCTTTGTACTAACTATAAAGTCATACTCAAGTAGAAACAAGTATTTCTAGACATTGAATACATTGTATCACTGTTTCAAGTAACACAGTGAACTTAAAATTCCAACTAGGCCAACAAATATTAGAATTTAGACTTTCTAAAGCTTGTTTCACTATATTCCCTGGGAATATGAATCAAGCAATCCTCATATATAAATTGCAGAATTAACTTTGTGCAGATTAGATGACAATTTTTATTAAAATTGAAAGTATTTCTTCTGCAAATTATTGCATTTATTATGCAATCATATATCAAAGTATACCCTGATCACCACTGTGTACTTCATCAATGTGGTTTTGTGCTTCATTAATTCGTAGCTGAACATTAACAGAAAGTTAATGTTCATCATGTGTCAATCTCCTCAGAATAGATCATTTTGTTATTCAATGTCAAATCACAAAGTAATATCAATTACCAGCAACATTTCTTTATTTTGCTTCTTTGAACTGGAAAAGTTCGTTTTTTTGCCAAATCCAAAGAAAAGCAATGCCAAAGGATGTTCAAACCACCACCCAATTTCACTCATCTCACAGGCTAGCAAAGTAATGCACCAAGCTAGACTTCAACAGTATATGAACTGAGAATTTCCAGATGTTCAAGATTGACTTAGAAAAGGCAGAGGAGCCAGAAATCCAATTGCCAAAATCCGTTGGATCGTAGAAAAATCAAGAGAGTTCCAGAAAAACAACGACTTCTGCTTTATTGAATCTTCTAATGCCTTTGACTGTGTGGATCACAGGAAACTGAAAAATTCTTCAAGAGATGGGCATACCAAACCACCTTTCTCTGCCTCCTGAGACATATGTACACAGGTCAAGAAGCAACAGTTAGAACCGAACATGGAATAATGGACCGGCTCCAAATTAGGAAAGGAGTATGTCAAGTATGGTCACCTTGCTTATTTAACTGATGCAGGGTACATCTTACAAAATGCTGGGCTGGATGGGAAGCACAAGCTAGAATCAAGATTGCAGGGAGAAATATTAATAACCTCAGATATACAGATGACACAACCCTTATGGCAGAAAGCAAAGAGGAACTGAGGAGCCTCTTGATGAAAGTGAAAAAGGAGAGTGAAAAAGCTGGCTTAAAACTCAACGTTCAAAAAGAAAAGATCATGGCATATGGTCCCATTACTTCATGGCAAATAGATGGGGAAACAATGGAAACAATGACTGACTTTATTTTCTTGGTCTCCATAATCACTGCAAATGGTGATAGCAGACATGAAATTAGAAGATGCTTGCTCCTTGGAAGAAAAGCCATGAGAAATCTAGACAGCTTATTAAAAAGCAGAGATATTACTTGGCCAATAAAAGTCCACCTAGCCAAAGCTATGGTTTTACCAATAGTCTTTATAGATGTGAAAGTTGGACCATAAAGAAAACTGAGCACTGAAGAATTGATGCTTCTGAACTGTGGTGTTGGAGAAGATTCTTGAGAGTCCCTTGGACCGCAAGGAGATCAAACCAATCAATTCTAAAGGAAATTAGTCCTGAATATTCATTGGAAGGACTGATGCTAAAGCTGGCGCTCTAATGCTTTGGCCTCCTGATGGGAAGAAATGACTCATTGGGTTGGGGGGGAAGAATTAAAAAAACAAACAAACAAAAAAAACAACCCTGAAGCTGAGAAAGATTGAAGGCAGGAGGAGAAGGGGACAACAGAGGATGAGATAGTTGGTGGCATCACCGACCTGATGGACATGAGTTTGAGGAAGCTCTGGGAGTTGGTGATGGACAGGGAAGCCTGGAGTGCTGCTGACTGATGTAAAGCTGGCGCTCTAATGCTTTGGCCTCCTGATGGGAAGAAATGACTCATTGGGTTGGGGGGGAAGAATTAAAAAAACAAACAAACAAAAAAAACAACCCTGAAGCTGAGAAAGATTGAAGGCAGGAGGAGAAGGGGACAACAGAGGATGAGATAGTTGGTGGCATCACCGACCTGATGGACATGAGTTTGAGGAAGCTCTGGGAGTTGGTGTTGGACAGGGAAGCCTGGAGTGCTGCAGTCCATGGAGTCAGAGAGAATTGGACACAACTGATCAACTGAACTGAACTGATAGCAGATTCAAAGGTTAAACTGATCAGATAAATAGAAAATAGATTTCAACTTAAAAAGTAAAAAGGCCTGGCTCATTTCTCTATGGGGAATAATATCTCCTTGCTTTAGAGCATAAGGTGTTTATAAGATTTTGGTAATGCTACAGAGATTGTTTAGGCTGATTTGAACCCTGAATAATTTTGTATTCTTGTCTCTCTTGGGAAATCTAACTTATTTTAAAATTTTGGTTTTTAAGTACCCTTAAGGGTGAAATTTTATGTAATAGCATTTTAGGTTTCTATGTAGATTTTATATAGCCTTGAGTTGATTGTAATGTTTACTTCAGATAGCACTTCTGCTGCTTCAGAACATACTCATTTTTTAGTATAAAAACTGTAAATGGGAGATCACAATCCTTTAAATCTGAGGCCTCTCTCTGACCTAAATTTCAGATGATGTTTTTAGGACTGACATTTAAGAATATGATAGAATATGATTAAAGAAAGTTCCACATTAAAACAAGTGAAGTACAAAATTTTAGTAATTTTAGATGCTCTTTTAATGATTGCTTAGTAAAGTGATAGTTACTCAGTCATCTCCAATTGTTTGCAATGCCATGGACTGTAGCCTACCAGGCTCCTCTTCCCATGGGATTTTCCAGGCAAGAATACTGGAATGAGCTGCCATTTCCTTCTCCAGGAGTTCTTCCTGGCCCAGCGATCGAACCCAGGTCTCCCACATTGCAGGTGTCTTAACTGTCTGAGCCATCACTGGAGTATACTTAATTTAAAATGTTATGTCAGTTTCTGCTGTATATCAAAATGATTTAGCTATACATATACATGTATCCCTGGAGAAGGATATGGCAACACACTCCATTATTCTTTCCTCAAGAATCCCCTGGGCAGAGGATCCTGATGGGCTATAGTCCATGGGGTTGCAGAGAGTCAGACACTGCTTAGATATTAAACAGCACAGCATACATATATCCACTCTTTCTTAGATTCTTTTTCCATATAGGTCATTACTTAATACTGTGAAGAGTTTCCTACTGTATACAGTAGGTTCTTATTAGCTATCTAGTTTATATATAGTGGTGTTATTATGTCAATCTCATTAAGGATTCTAAGTGGTACCTGTGTCCTTGTGGGTTGTTTGGTATTGGAAGGTAAGGGAAAGGAGATCTATGAAAGTCAAAGGCACTGAGTGAGCTCTGAAATAGATGTGCACCAATTTGGAAGCAATGCAACTCAATATCCTATTTAATGTTATCAGGCCTTTGAAATTAAATACACTTCCATCAGTCTGTTTCCATAGTCATGAAGCAAACTTTGATTATTTGACACCCCTCTTAATAATTTTCTTTGCAGATAAAACATCTTGTCAGCTAAACAATGGCCAGCCAGTCCTCCTGGTTATGAAAGGACTGGAGGTTACAAAAGCATTTCACTGAGATTTGTGAAAATAAAATGGCCAGAATAGAAATATAAGATATTACTTTTTTGTTTGTTTGGGTTTTTTTTGACATGTAACTTTTTAATTTTGTGATAAAAATGCTTCCATATAAATTTTGTCGTAACTACTTTTAGAATGAAAGTTTGAAAGTTAAAAACAAATTGTGCATTTTCCTTACCATGTATAATTAGGAATATGCAGTCATTTTATTGGTTATTGGGTTTCTCATACAAACAGATATCATATCACTTTTAAGAGAAATGTACACAAGTAAGAAGCCACAGTACCAAACAGTTATGACTGGGAGCCTCTGGGCATATAAACTTGTCCTCTTAGTCATCGTATATTCAGTGTATTAGTTAAGCCCCAAATCCCCCAACCACTTCTCAATGGAATATTACACCTTTGGTTCTCTTTTATGCAAGAATTATGAACTAGCAACCTTAATAATGATGAGAGAATGGACTTGTGCATCATAGCTGATTGCTTACATAAAATCTTTAACTCTCACTCTCTCTTTCCCTCAAACCTCTCCCTCCCTCACCAACATGTAAATCAGAAAATGATACTTAATACAAAAGAAACAAACAAATAAAAAAATATATCCCCAAAGGCAGACAGAACATGACTCAAAGGAAGAATTTATAAAGATAAAACAAGAATGTGAGGGGCAAAGAGGGTGACACAGACCTGTTATAAAAGATGTTTCCCATACAAACTTATGTCTCCATTTCAGAACCCAGTTGAGAAAGGGATTCCTCATCTTCTCTTTTACTCAATACAACCCACAGGTTCTTAACAATCTAAGTGACTGATAAATGCTTGAAAGGCAGTGTCTTCTTCCTTATCACTGAGGGCTGTTGTTTGTAACGGCAGCTTTCATATTTATTTCTGCAAAACGCAAAGGATCCCAAAGAGGAGCAAGCAAGTTAGGCCCACAGTGTGCTTACGGACGGAGGAGGCTATAAGGGATCAAGCTGCTGGATCAGAGCTGACACTCTGAGGAAGAGGGGCCGGAATGGGATGACAGAGAAGTGTAGATGTGGTGAGGTCCACAGTGGTCCCTGGAGATGGGTCCTCCCCATCTGTGAATCAACGAATCGGTCCAAGGATAAAGAATCACCATTCAGAATGAGAAAATGCTTCACACTATGAAAGGGGTTGGTAGAGTTGCCACATGAGAGAATAAAATACAGAATGAAAAAACAATCTGCTTATATCAGGGGAAAATTAATTGTATTTTTAGTTCAGTGAACTCGGGTAGGACTAGAAAAACTCTTTGTAGACTTCCATACTAACAGACACATAGGGTTTCCACATGAAGCCACAGACAGATAAATCTGGTAAATGGGAAGAAATGATGAACACTCTCAGGCAAGGCAGTGAGGAAAACTATCATTGAAGCCAACACAGAGTGGGCAGACCACATATTAATATCTACAAGATACTCCCAGAAGAACTAATTTTCCATTGTCATGATATCATAGCACCGGGCAAAAGTGACAGTGTGAAGACAGAACCAGTTGTTAGCTAACTCAGGGAGAAGAGGAAGAAAACTACTTTTCTCCCCTTTCTAGTGTTGGATAGAATGCATGTCCTTGACAGAAGGTCAAAAAAGTTGCCAAGACCACAAATACAGGAAGCAGACTTGGGTGAGATGCAATCACACTCTGAACATGAAGATGACAAGACAGTAAGTCTATTCTTGTCTATTATCATCTAGAAGGTGACTCTACCAGAGGAAAATATCTCTGATAATTGTCTATGTTAGTTGCCTAATGGGGTATCTCATGACTGCCTGAAAGAGAAGGAACTGGGAGCAAAAGATAGCAAAGGCTGCCTCATAATTCCTCCCTTTCCAACCTTCATGTAAGACTGGCTTTGGCCACAGAAACTAGGCCAGCATTCTAGTTCCCACACTTGAACACAGAAAACCCAGGTGTTCAGTGAGGACCCACTGGGTGCACCAGTAATCAGACCACAAAGTATGGCAGGAAGACAGGTGAAGGGGCCTGGGGTCAGAAGGAATGTCAGGAAGTAGAGACTGTGACCACCTGACCAGGGGAAGACGACTGTCACGGGGGTTGAGGAGGAGGCCCTTGAGCAGATAAACCCAGGTGTTCAGTGAGGACCCACTGGGTGCACCAGTAATCTGACCCCAAAGTGTGGCAGGAAGACAGGTGAAGGGGCCTGGGATCAGAAGGAATGTCACGAAGTAGAGACTGGACCACCTGACCAGGGGAAGATGACTGTCACGGGGGCTGGGGAGGAGGCCCTTGAGCAGACGAAAGTTCACTTCTAAACGGCAAGAGAATGCCGTTTGAAGGCTCAACAACTACAACAGTCTCCATCTGCTGGATGTGTGAGTGAAGCAGGCCAAGGGTTCTAACGCGTGTAACAAACGTGCTTATGCTGCAGTTAACAGAGTGCCCGGCAGGGACTGGTTAGCGGGTCATTGCTTCTCGCCTGAGTTAGCTTATCTCTTGGCTCTCTTGGTCATTCCAACATTCCAAACCTTGGTCTGTTTGGGTTTTGTTTTTTTAAAGGGGTCACATTAGCTACACTGCCAAGGATAAACCTTCACACTTACTAGACAGACACATGGAAAAAGAGAAGATCCTTACTCTTCTTCCTGGTAAGGTTTGTAGGAACCCAGCATGTAGGCAAGAGAATTTAGGCGCAGCTTCTTGAAGGGGGTCCTGGTCCCCTAAACAGGTTCAAAGGAAAATATTTTGCTCCCCTTCTTTTAGGAATGATATGTAGGAGAAAGGACTATGTCCACTTTCTAAAGAAACATACTTGAAAGGTTTCTGCTGAGACCGTAAAGGTAAACCCTGTGAGGCTCCTAGGGACACTGGGACAACAGGAGAGAAAAGGGAGGCTGCAAGTGCCTCCAGCGCAGGCATGATTCAAAGCACAAAGGTTCTGCCCTGGAACAGGCAGGTGGGGTTCCAGCCACAGAGAGGTGCACGATTAAAGCACCAAATGAAGTCAAAAGAATTTTCCAAGGATGAGAACAGGAGACAGGTTACATCTGGCAGAATTCCAGGGCACAATTCCCAGGAGTAGTCTACTGTAGAATCTTCTCACGGATATGGCAGAAGCCCCCAAGGCTGAAAAAATGCACTCCAGGCTGCAAGAATGTCTATAACAGGCATCCATCTTGTTCTCTGTATTGAAGAGAGGAAATGTGGTCCCAAGTCTTGTGTTCATCTTGCAGTTCTGTGAACTTGGGGACTTAGGCAAGAGACTACAAGGAGCCTTGCCCCTTCCATGTTCCCCAAACCCCGCAGATGCTCAGTGAAGCTAATTAACTCGCTTCTTCAGGTTATCTACAAGATAAGAGCCTCTCCTCTCTCCTGCCTCCAGAAACTGGTTCCAGAGATTTCTTCATTTCTTTCCCGGATGACCTTCATTTGTTCCTCAGCAGCATTTACAAGAGGAGTTCTGTGTCTAGGCTGGAGGCAGACTCTTTCATGCATAGACCTGCATGTTGCTGCGTGGTGGCTCAGACATGTGTGTCCCAGGTCCCCGCTGACCTCCTCCAGCACCCCCAGGAGTGGGGCTGGTGGTCACATCTGACCAGTCAGAAGCAGAGTGGGGTGATGAACTTGACCACTGGTCAGGAGACTCTGGGGACGGTGTCAGGTAGGGATGCTCACCCTGGAGGTGACCACTGTGACTGGGTGTTCTCTCAGCAGCATTGGAGGAAGCATAGCTATGCTGTGATGGGGGTGTGGGATACTTACCCACGGAGGCTGGGAAGGGGTGATAGGCTGGGAGAATGGTCTGAGCAACCTGCCCATCCTGCTGGGGCATCATGGCAGTGGGAAAAGCTATACTGGGCAAGCGAGCCATTTCTGGAATCTGATACATGGTGGGCAGGGTACCTGCAACGGCTGGAGGGCAGTTGGACGGAGGCTGGGCAGCCCCAGTTGGTTGAGCAATGCTGCCTTTGGGGATTAGCTGGAAAGTCACAATGGGGGGCAAGGGCTCTCGGGGGGTGGTTAAATGCTTCCCTTCAGGCGGCCTGCTCTGGGGAGCTATGCCAGGGTGGGTGCCCTCAGCTGGAGCCAGGACCATACCGAACATCTCGTTGTACTGGCTCTCATTCACCTCCACACGGTTCATCCAGTCGGCCGGGACAGGGACTGGATGGAGCCTACCCACGCTCCCTGCGGTGCTGCTGCCTGGGGGCACAATGTGGTGGTGGGATAGCAGCTGGCTCACCGAGGGAAGCACGGTGTTGGCCCCATGAGCCAAGGGCTGCATTTCATGAAGGTTAGAGAAAGACAGTGCATGCTGTGCATGGACGGGGCCAGCGGGGGCGGCAGTGGCCAGCATGGGGTTGGGTGAGGCCTGTAAGATTCCAGGGGATGTGATCATTGGGGAGGAGGTGGTGTCAGAAACATATGTGTGCGGAGACTCTAGGGAATCGACGGGGGACAGAGTCACTGAGCTCTCGGAGAGCTGGCCCTTGTCACTCAGAGACTTCTTCCTCCTGTTCCCCTTGGCATCCTTGGCCTCCTTGGCAAGGTTAGGGAGGCTAGTGGGCACGGCACTCTTGGTGTTGGGCCGTCTAGACTTCTTGCCCATTGGGGTATGCTTCAGACTGAGAAAAGATCTGTTGGGCCCACAGATGACGGGTGAGAGTGCAGAAGTCAGCACTGTGCCCGGAGGGCTGGGGGTCACGTTGTACTCGTCCAGCAGGCGCACGATGTCGTGTGCATGCGGTCCCGGGCTACGTCCCGGGGGAGACGATCCATGTGGTCTGTGATGTCCCGATTGGCAAAATGGTCTAACAGGATCTTGGCGGCTTCATAGCTCCCCTCCCGGGCAGCAAGAAACAGGGGTGTCTCCTCCTACGGAAAAAAAAGAAAAAGAAAAAGCCCATGCAGAGTGCATTTTAATATCACTGAGAATACAGCCATGTTTCTCAGTCTTTTTGTTATCACTCTTTAGACACTTTTTCCTAACTGCCTTCCCACATGAAATTTTAATACCACAGATAAAAAGTGTGCACCTACCTATGTACTGAATGGCTATCTGTAATTTATACATAAAGAAAAATTATTTTACTTCTCCCCAAGAGCCAGCTTTGCCCTACCGAGGGCTATGTCTTCTTAATGGGGAAAGTGTGAAATAAACCATGTCCCTGAGCCATAAATTCACCTGCAAGAGCACTGAGCTTATCAAAATAGGGTTCTAAAAGGAGTAACAGAAATAAAGGTATGAGGGGAAGAACCTAAAGCACGTAGAGAAAAATAAGGGAAAGTGAAAGAAAGACAGACAAAACATCTGAGACAAAGAACAAAATAATGGAAAAGAGGAAATGAACAAGAGAAGATAAGGTGAGCAAGAGAGGGAAGCATGACACAGAAGTCAGAGGAAGCAGGAAAACATCATGGGGCCCAAGAACGGGGCAGGGGCGGAGGACGCGGAGCATCAGGAAAACAAATAAGAACAAACAAGGGAGAAGGAAGGGTGTGTGAACAGAGCAAAGACCAGGAGAAAGGGAAATGTCAAAGAGGAGAAAGGCAGAAAAGGTTACACCAAAGTCATCAAAGGGTCAGGTAACTGTGCAGACTGAGCAGGCTAAGGGCCAACCCTGACATTTCACTGGATAGGCCCAAGGCAAGCACTCAGGCACTCTGGACCCACTTCCTGCCCAATCTGCTTCCATTTTTGTCTACCCTTATTACAGAGCAGCTACAGGGGCAAAGGAATGGCCTCATCCATAATCTGAGCACTTCTGTGCTTGCCCCCCAGCTCAGAGCCCAGACTGTACCTTGTTGTCCTGCATGTCTCGGTTGGCCCCATTTTTCAACAGCAAAAGGGTTGCCTCCACATTATTCACAGCAGCAGCCCAGTGAAGGGCAGATTTTCCTGCAGGAAAAAACATTTTTATAAGCAGACAGAGCAAGAGGTCATGTCCTACCCCTCCCATCGGGAAGTGTTATGAGTTATACAAGGAAACCTTGAAGTTCTCAGACAACAGCTGGAAGCCAGTTTTCTCTGGGAGCCCACAGGAAAAACCAAAGATTATCTTCATTTTCCCCTATTCTAGAAATACTTTGGTACAGGCTGCCTAGCTTTCAGAAGACCTCTAAGTAAAAGGATCATCTGTCTATGGTACCACATCCTTCGTCTGGCAGAATCTACCCTGCCACATGCTGAAGACAATAACCTGCTTTTTTATTACATGTCAGGATATATAGTTAGAATATCTCACCACCCTACCCCTTCCATGAAGTCGGCTCTCATATCCTCATAACAAGAGTGGTATACCTGGGAACTTATGCAGGAAAACTCTCATAGATCTGCTCTCAGATCCAAGAACTCTCACTAAAAATCCCTTCCCAACTTCATCTATGGACTTTGCACTGTCTCAGATCTCTGAACTCAATATTGCAGAATGAAGACGGAATGAATGAACGAATCTTCAGTGGATTCGGATCTGAGACAGCTCTTTAGGGATCATGCAATAATTCTTTCCTTAGAGGCCTGCTTTGCAGGTAGGAATCTGAATCCCTGCTGCTCATCCCTACCATGGTCATCCACTGCATTCACATCCGCTTGGCAGTTGATCAGTTCTGCCACCATTCCCTCCACAGCCAGCCGGGCAGCCAGGATCAGGGGTGTAGTGCCATCGTTCATCCTCGCGTCTAGATCAGTTACTCGGTTACGAATCAGTATCTAGAATATGAGAAAGTACAGAAAAGAGAGTCAGCTGAATACAAAAAAATAATGAAGCTAAGATAAGACAGACATAAAAGCATCAGAGTTGAGGCTCTACAGTAAGTTCCTGGAGGGCAGGGAATGTTTTGCTATCTTCGTGTCCAGGTTCTCCTAGGGTCAGTCAACTAATATCTGTTGAATGAATGAATAAAGGAATAGGATGAATAAATATACAAACAGGTGCTCAAGCTCTACAATGGCTTTGTAAATTAATGTACTCTGCTTTCTAAAGGAAGAAGAGGGAATGTGGGAAAATACCACAACCTCAATTGTGGTGTACAAGTTAAGATGATACAGAATTGCTTTCAATTTCCTCTTAAGGCTAAAATAATAGGGCATCAGGTGTGTACTGTGAACTCATGTCAGGAAAACCACCAAGGAGCATCCGGAAGCCCGTATAGTCATAAATCTAGAGGGAGAAGCTGACGGACACTAGCTGGAGGCAGGTGTCATGCCCCTGATCTTTTCATTTGGGAGGTATTTTGCCTCATCAAAACCAAAACAAACAAACAAAAAACAAAGCACTGATGAACAATCAGAAGACTGGTGTTATCTGCTTTACCATCAGCTAGCTGTATACGGTCAGCTCTGCCTGCCTGCCTCCCTTTCCTGCTTTCCTATCTAGCAAGCATGACTTTATCATCCGCCTTATTCTCTCAAAGAATCACTGAACAAATATGATGGGTTATTACATGTCTTAATGAAGGGGGAATATTCTAGATTCCTTAGGAATCAACTCTTTACATGATCTTTACCTGGAAGACACCTTGGGCATCAGCGGCCACTGCAGCATGGAGTGGGCAGCGGCCCATGTTGTCCTGGCATTGGCATCTGCTCCTGCATCCAGGAGACGCTTGGCAGCATCTGCCCTTGAGTACCGGGCTGCGAGATGCAGGGCCATCTCACCCGTCCGGTCTGTCTGTGCTTGGAGGCTGGCACCCTGGTAGACTAAGTCCGTGATGATGTTGGCAGAAGAGTCCTCTGCATCTTCATCTTCATCACTCATGTCTGAGCTGCCTCCTCGGAGAGAAGCCAGCATCAGTGGGGTGCACCCATCTGGAGGAAAGGGAAATTCCAAATAGTATTCAAGGAGGGGAAGGACATTCACGTTCACTTAACCCTATTGCTGGAAGAGCTCAATTTGAAGAAAATTATTCTTTTCGGAAAAAACCCTGTGCTTCTTGTGATAAATGGCAATTGATTTTCCCTTGATAGTATCCTCTCTGTAAAGAGGAGCTAGTCTCTAAGTTAAACAAGCTTTTATTCAAGTTTCTAAGTGCTATGCTTTTTTAAATTGGACATTTTAAAATATTCAGTATTAATAAACTATATACACTAAGGTATGAACTAAACAAATTTTCTATTCCTCTGCTTTGGGATATTATTTTTTTTTTATCCCACTAAAATCTATCCAAAATAATCAGCCTTTTTGTTGCTGATCATGCATTATGTGAGGGCTTCTCTGGTGGTTCAGTGGTAAAGAATCTGCCTGCAATGCAGGAGAGGTGGGTTTGATTCCTCAGTCAGCAAGATCCCCTGGAGGAGGACATGGCAAAGCACTCCAGTATTCTTGCCTGGAGAATTCCATGGACAGAGGAGCCTGGCAGGCTTCAGTCCA
>SJYC01094945.1:0-18127 GCA_006408675.1 Madoqua kirkii
CATTATGTGAGGGCTTCTCTGGTGGTTCAGTGGTAAAGAATCTGCCTGCAATGCAGGAGAGGTGGGTTTGATTCCTCGGTCAGCAAGATCCCCTGGAGGAGGACATGGCAAAGCACTCCAGTATTCTTGCCTGGAGAATTCCATGGACAGAGGAGCCTGGCAGGCTTCAGTCCATTGGGTCACAAAGAGGCGGACATGACAAGCAACTTAGCATGTATGCATGCAGAAGGTGAAACAAAATGAAATCCTGCCTTTTTTCTCATACAGATTTATAATTTCTGCAAGCCTGTTTTCCTTAGACATTCATTTCCTCAAGCTGATTCCTAGTCTGATTTCCTCGATCACTGAGTGGGGCAAACACAGGGATAAGGTGGAACCAGGGGGTGGGCATGGCGCAGTGAAGAGAGAAGGCTCGCAGGCACTAACCGGGGCCGCGGACGTTCACATCCAGCACGTCCACCTCCTGCTCAGCCTGTGGAGGGGTGAGAGCCAGCGATGGTGTCCTACGGATGTCTGCAGCTTCCAGGTGCTGCTGCGTCCACGGACGCCGATCGATGTGGTCGTCTTCTTCTGAGAGCAAAGCCTCATCTTCAGCCTGAAAGAAGACGTAAACTCTCCTGATCACACTGGCACGACCCCAGGATCTCTCCCCATTCTTTGACTGACTGACTTCTAGCTGCCCTTCAAGTAGAGAGCAGACTTTAATTCCTCTTATTGGTCCTGAAGAACACACGCTGCTCACTCTCCTTAGCGAGGCGTTGTGTTAGGTGCTCACACAGCATTGCATGGCGGCTCCCACTGCCACCTAAAAGGCTCCTCAGGACAGGGAGCAGGCCTTGTTCAAGGTTGCCTCCTTGTACCCTGTGTCCACCCCAGTGCCCAGCACAGAGCCAGCATTCAGGAAGTATTTGCTGGATAATTATTATACTTGTAAAAGCAGCTGACCTTTACGGAATATTCAGTATGTGATAGAAAACAGGTAAGGCAATTCACCCGTATTGAAAGAATCATTATTATTTTCCCTATCTTACAGATTAAGGATAAGTAAATCTAAAGAGGTTAAATAATATGCCAGAGTTTGGGACTTGAATCCAGTCCTGACTGTAGTAATTTTCTTAACCATCATGCCTGTTTTCCTCAAGTTATTTATTTCCTCAGAATATCCATAGGATACATGCACATCCCAGCTGTGTATGTCTATGGGTGAATGGTCTCCTTTTTCATGTCAGACCCAGCACGATGTACCTCTTACTGCTATATGGCTTGTTTCCAGGGATCAAGATTTAAAGTCTCCAAACTCAGTGATCACTGGCTTTCCTCCACTACTAACCCCACCTTCCCCTGAAGTATCCAGAGAGAATAAAGGAGAGATCTGGCTATGAAAGAAACTGGTGTTTACACATAATAGTCCTTATTCAAGTACCATCAACCTGACATTTGAGAAAGGAAGCATGTTTGTTTTATTATTTTTAAAGAGTTCTTTCTGAAAAACTTACATAGTAACCAAGGCCATCAATGACCTAAATATTCCTGATTTTTGAAACAACCTAGGATAGTCAAGGCCTGGGCAACATGTACAGACTACCACCCTTCTCCCTCATTCATGATACTCTAGATACCAAAGGACAAAACTGTGAAATCTGAGCAGACAATGGCTAATAACGGTGCTTCTATCATGGACAGCTTACCTTGGCTTTCTTAGGCTGGGGCCCTTCATCGTCGACCCAGTGTTCACTTGTTCCGGAACCAATTAGGTTGGCCTCTGAGACTTGCACTGAGAGATTTCTGACATGACAGAATCATGATAGTATAAAATAAGAGCAGGGTTATATCATAAAAGAACATAGAAATTTTCATAATTTTCCTGCCATCACACATTCTCATGGCTACAGTCAGACTTTCAGGACCCAGGGAAAAAATGGGCAATATTACATCCCATTGCCTGAGTAGATATCATTTCCTTTCCCACTAAGCAAGAGCTTACAACAAAGGCATGTCTCATCACAGAAGCTGAGCATCCCTGTGATAATATGTACAGAACTGAAGCATCCAGACTCTTATTTTATAGCCACAAGCAGGCATTCAGCATCACGGTCAAGTATAGCAGCACGGCATGGCCAGAACTCTGAATTTAAAATCATGATTCAACAAGATCTGATTTTCCACTTATCCATACTTGTTACTACTGTGAATAGTAGCTTGTTGACAAACTCTTACTTGAGTCCCACAGCATCCTGGCCCACTGGCTCACGGCGTTTGTGGTTGCTGGAGTCACGGCGAAGGGTGAAACCTTCAGGCAGCCAGAGGGAGCCATGCTTGCGCTTTCGTTTTGCCATGATGACCCCCAGCAGGATAATAAACAAGATAATGACAACGGCAACAGCAAGCAGATAGAGAAGCTGAGTGCGTTTTGGGGTCAGAGATTCACCTGGAAGTGCAGGGAGATAGGGAAAGTGGTGAATAAAACATCCACCTCTCAATATTCCCACTAAACTCCTCCAGAGAACAACTTTGGCCTCGCTAGCCCTGAGAACCAGAGCGCTGCACACTGCGAGCTGTGCCCCCTTCTCTCTGCCTGCAAGTGGCATTCCTCAGCACACCTTCCCCTTAGTTTTAGAGCTACTCACTGACGACAGACACGAGTGGGTACGACAGGGTCCCCTGGATGGCATGAGAAGCCAGAAGGGCTGCTGCGGCGTCTGTGTTCTTAAAGCACTGGTCTGAGTCTTGAACACACTGGCGGTTGTCAATCTCCAGAAATACCCGAGAGCTGAGGGGAGCCAAGGAGAAATGGCGAGAAAATGTCAACCCAGGAATCTGAGGTAGACCTGCTTCCTCACCCTCAGCCTCGGGCTCTCTACCTCTGGGATGCTGTCTCCAGGAAGATCCTGGAAATTAAGATATGGTTTACATCCTAAACACTAATTCTCACTTAGGGGTGGGCTACAGTCCATGCGGTCACAAAGCGTCGGACACGACTGAGTGACTAACACGTTCCTGTTCTTGGTTTGGCTGCATCTAAGTGTTTTGACTTTTAGGCAGCGTAAGACACACTGAGAAAATGGGGCGAAGTTGCCTTCGGTGGGCTGGTGCTACCCCTCCCCCCTTCCGGTGTACTCAATGGTACATACAGCTACTCTAAAAACACACCCCTGCCTTTTGCTTTTTGTTCCTTACTCTCCTCTCTCTCTCCATCTGTACTCGGGCTAGCTAGCAAGCTGAACATTGTGAGCTACCAAAAAAATCCTGAGTGTGGATGACATAATATATGCAGAACATCACCCTTGTCAAAGACACAGAAATGAAGGGCCTTGAAAAGAAGCCCAGGATTAATACAAAGAGGAGTCATCACTAGAAGGATTTACGCCAACTCTGGCAAATGGTTAGAGATTCTAGCACAGGAGGAGCCCGTTCAGACATCCTGCCACTTGACTTGCTTCAGCCCACTTTTCAGGATTCCAAGATCAAGGCAAACCTTGAGCACTAACCGTAAAGACTGGGATTACAAGCTTGTATTATTCGGTTGACTGTTTTGTTTTCTGACCTTTCATCTTTATAGGTGCAGTTGCGGTTATGACATCTGTGTCGCAAAGTGCTCAGCTTGATAAAATTAAGCTTTAAGTTCAGAAATTAAACACCTACCCAACCACTTCCTGTTCTTCATCTCCAGGAAGGGACCTGCGTGTCAATCTCTGCTTCTTCATGGCAGCTGACTTCCCGCCATAATAGGGGTAGACCATGAGCTCCCCCTGGGCATCCCGTTTGATGCGGAGGTTGGTGTGGAGCAGGGTGCCCAGTGCCCGCAGGAAACTGCGGGCATCCTGGAGTAGCTGCTCAGGGGGCATCAGCACCACGATGACAAGGGTGCCCTCCGCCAGGCTCTCCGGCTGGTCGGCAGCGCAGTCCAGCCCGTCCCAGCCACACTCCTCACTGTTGCAGCCCTGGTCACAGTGCTTGTCTTCGTAGTGGTCTGCACAGTACTTGTCATATCTAGGCAGAGGCAGGCAGAGAATATGGTAAGACCACAGTGGAGCTCTATTTGTTTTCCACTTGGAACTAATGTGGACTTTCCTACTCATCTTCTACGGCTCAGATTAGATCCTAAATGTCCTCTGAAGCCTCTGTGACTCTGTGCCTGACTTCTTAGAGTATATACAGTCTACACACCTTAGCATCAGTGAGTGCTCTGTGAATGAGAAACAAAGCTACTCACTAAACTCATGGGCCCCTAGGCACCTTGTTATCATGTTAAATCAGATTTGTAAACAAATCTGAGACAAAAATATCTGGTTCATGCTTCCTTTATTTTTATATCCATTGCCTCTGGGCTTCCAGCAGTAAAACAAGACTCTAGAGAGTGCTTCTAGAAACCAGAAAGTAGCCCCATACCAACAAGAGATGCTGTACAGTTGACCTTTGGCCCATTTCTTTTCTAATCAAGACTGAATCTTCACTGTGGAAGGTAGGGGTGAGAAGTGTGTTCCACACAGGATACCAGATCTAATTTGTACAGCATCTTTCAAACATTGGGAAATGGAAACTGACTCCTAAAGCCTGTTGATGCAAAAATCGTTTGATTTCCACTCACCCCTTCTCCCTCCTCACTCCCATCCCTGATGGTTACACCACCTGGTCCAACTTGCCACTCTAGCTTAGTGAGGAGATCAGGAGTCAGGAGGAGCTGTATCTGCTCTGGCAAGTTCTTGAACCTCCCAAGTCTCCCTTCCCTGGCCTGTTAAAGGCCATTAACAACACCTATGCCTCACAAGGTTGTTGAGAATTAATCAGGGTTGAACCAGATGGGATGACTAAATGGAAAGCTATTATGTAACTCACAAAGCCCCTACAATTGCTGCAGTGAAGACCAGGAGGGTTAAGCTGACTAGTCTAGCAGATGCTTCCTGATAAATCTGGAAGAGAAACCCAGTCTTAGGGAAAGGCACGGGATGAATAGAGAGGGGCACAGACCTTTGCAACCATGCTGCAGGCAGATTATGTGAGAGGCTGCCTGACAGTGGGTAATACTTCCAAAAGTCACTTCCCCTGGGAACCTGTGACAGCAGCAGGCGAGGAAGCAGAGACGGGCAGAGAGAGAGTGGCTGTGCAGGGAGCGTTTCTGCCCCCTGGTCAGCAAGGGAGAGCACAGGGTAGCATGTGATGGGGCAGGGTGGCACCAGGGAGAAGGGGGCAACTGGTGCCAGTCCAGAAGACAGAGGCAGCTTGGGTGGAAGCTTGGAATGGTTAGCAGCAAACAGACAAGAAACCGAGGTGTGTTAGTGGCAGCGCTGCCCCTCAGTTCTGGGGACCCTGGGCGCTTACTTGCACGTCTTGCTGCGCTTCTGGCATTCAAAGTTGTCAAACAGGCACTCGGCCGTGTTGCACAGCTCGTCGCACTGGTTGTTGATGTACTCCCAGCAGGGCAGCGGGGAGGAGCAGTTGGCCCAGGGGTCCTCCATGGTGAGGGAACAGTCGCCCCCGTCCCACTGGCAGCGTGGCTGTTGCACACGTCATCACAGACGCCGTCCCGGGCTTTGTCGGCACAATACTGGCTCAGGCAGGGGGCGGGAGGGGTGCTGGTGGGGGCGCTGTAGAGTTCACAGTGGCTGCCCCGGAAGGGCGGCGCACACTGGCACGAGTAGTACGGAGGCTGGCGCTGAGGGCGGCAGCTGCCCCCGTGCTGGCAGGGGCTACTGGCGCAGCCCGAGTCACAGTCCTGGGGGTTGGGGCAGAAGCAGCGGGGGCCCGAGGCCGTGTGCACACACCGCTCCCCTCTCCTGCACTTCACCTGTCCGCAGCTGCTCTGGCACCGCACCCCAGAGAAGCCCTGTGGGAATCAGTGAACAAGTGAGGATGGCAGGGGACTCGTGCGGGCAGGCCCCATTCTCCCCCCGGGCCCCTCACCGCCACACCTCTAGGGAGGTAAAGACTAGGCTCTTGGCTAAGATCACTCCAGGCAGCCTCCTAGACCGAGTTATAGGAAGAGACTTCTTCAAGTCAACCTACAGGTCAGGGTGGTGGTTCCAGGATGAATACAGAACTTTTTTACTCTAAGAGCTTGCTTCTAGAAATGAAGTCCGGAGTTCACGTTAGGATAAGGTGACCCCGAACCTATTAGCACCTTTCCAAATCATCAGTAGATCACTCATACAGTGACTTTACAGGGGAAAAAGCTCACTTCAGAGGATTAGATGCCTAAAAGACTTTCCTATGTCATTTCATTCTTGGACGTCTGGCTCAGTCCAGGCCAAGGTTACTGGACAGGTTTCCTTTTGATATCCCTCCACTGGGATATCCCTTGGATGGAAGGGATATCCCTTCCATCTGTTAGGAAGCTTTTAGGCTCTGGCAGGAGCAAAAGTGTTTGCAGAGCAAATGGCTAACACTAAGACTTCCTTCTAGTTGAAGAAACAGTCTGTTCCCAAATAACTGCTATCGAGGGATGCGAGCAGAGTAGCATTTCCAATAACTCTGTCCCAGTCTGGGCAGCAAGACTACCCTCCAGCACAAGACCAGAAGCCAAATGCACTAGTCCTGTTCCCAAGGGAATATCCCACTGCCCTTAGTGCTTCTGAGGACTGACAGTCACAGATCAGGGAGCTCACTGCTTCCCGAAGTATTTTAATAGTTTTAAGTGGGAAATGGAAGCACCTTCTCCTAAAGAGGCTAACGTTAAGAAACGTCCCCACCAAGAAAGCTCCCCACCGAGCTCGGAAACGCCAGGTTTCATCTCGGCTCTGTCACAGGCTATATGGAATTCAGGAGGCACTGTGGCACTCACCGGGGGACAGCGACAGATGAACCCATCGGGCATGTTGCTGGCCACAGCACAAGTGCCTCCATTCAGGCAAGGCATCTGGGGACACACGTCGACGAACGTTTCACAGTGACGACCTCCGAGTAGAAAAGGAAAAGGGGTTTTAAAAGGTGGAAGCAGTAACTCAGGTTATTGAACAGGATACTACCGGGATGTGAGTTAGTCAAAGGATTAGAGAGGGAGCAAGAAGTGTGAGAATTGAGATCTAAGCCTAAGGGGACATGAGAGGATGAGGAAGGCACACGCTAGGTCCCAACATCCATGGCCCATCACCCACTCAGGACAGTTCCCTCATCTGTCTTGTCTACAGTAGTAAGTGCAAATGGCACATGACTGAACTGACTCACAAAACAAGATGCGTACAAAAAATGACTAACCCCTCAAAAAAAAAAAAAAGAAAATGACACCTAAGCTCTTTTGAAGGCACTTTAAGTCAAAAACATTTAGCAAAAAGTCACTGCATTTTGTTAACACTATCTACCTCATAAGACAGGCTGCTGCTGCTGCCAAGTCACTTCAGTCGTGTCTGACTCTGTGCGAACCCACAGACGGCAGCCCTCCAGGTTCCCCCATCCCTGAGATTTTCCAGGCAAGAACACTGGAGTTGCTATTTCCTTCTCCAATACATGCAAGTGAAAAGTGAGTGTGAAGTCACTCAGGCGTGTCCGACCCTCAGCGACCCCATGGACTGCAGCCTTCCAGGCTCCTCCGTCCATGGGATTTTCCAGGCAAGAGTACTGGAGTGGGGTGCCACTGCCTTCTCTGCCACTTCTGGCTATGGGACCCCAACTCAAGGTGGTCTCCACTCCTTTCGCCTATTTCCTTCTTTCTTCCTAGGGCTCATCAGCATTTCCAGATAAAGGAAGCCTCAGAGGTAATGAAAGGAACAGGAGTCAGTTGTCTTCTAGTTCTCAAGCATACCATGACCAGTGTGAGACAACAGATTTGTTCACAGTCTTTCTGTCCAGTTCAGTTCAGTCGCTCAGTCGTGTCCGACTCTTTGCGACCCCATGAATCGAAGCACACTAGGCCTCCCTGTCCATCACCATCTCCCAGAGTTCACTCAGACTCACGTCTATCAAGTCCGTGATGCCATCCAGCCATCTCATCCTCTGTCGTCCCCTTCTCCTCCTGCCCCCAATCCCTCTCAGCATCAAAGTCTTTTCCAATGAGGCAACTCTTCGCATGACGTGGCCAAAGTACTGGAATTTCAGCTTTAGCATCATTCCTTCCAAAGAAATCCCAGGGCTGATCTCCTTCAGAATGGACTGGTTGGATCTCCCTGTAGTCCAAGGGACTCTCAAGAGTCTTCTCCAACACCACAGTTCAAAAGCATCAATTCTTCGGCACTCAGCCTTCTTCACAGTCCAACTCTCACATCCATACATGACTACTGGAAAAACCATAGCCTTGTCTAGACGGACCTTAGTTGGCAAAGTAATGTCTCTGTTTTTGAATATGCTATCTAGGTTGGTCATAATGGTTGCCTCAAACATATGATGTTCATACTGGATTGTTTCTCTTTTGATGCTGTACCTAAGTGTTTTCCATATTTCAAAATCCATCCCCCCTCCCTTTTTAAAAATAAAATTCCAAAGTTTTTCAAGGTAATATATCTTTAAAATTGGAAGGGGGGGGATGTCTGGATATAATAAGCCCAGAATGTAGCAGAGTTCAACTTTCCAGATTACTAGTAAGTGGACTAATGCAGACTATCATCTGACTTCCAAAGAATACTTCTACAGCAAAAGATTTGAACTGACCCCGCTGTGCAAGACAGATTTCCGGGTAACTGATGGTACTGCCATATTTGGATACAAACAGCTATTTTAGTCCCCCAAAGTCACCAAGTTGCCCTTCTCCAGAAATAATCAGTAACTGTCTATGATAAAACCCCTATTCGGAGGCAGGACTCATCTTTGTAATCTGTGACGAACAGAGCCAAGTCAGCGTACAGGCCCTGCTTGGGACCTCTGAAGTTTTCCTGTTCATACCCTCATCAGTTGGTTTTTGGTTAAACAGCCCAATTTTGATCTATTCCCTTTAATTGTCCAAGAAGACCCTAAACTTCTTTGGGTCCCAGAAGGTAGAAAGGTCACCATGGCAGCGACAACCCAGGCACTCAAGTCACTACATGCCACAGGAGGCAGGGTGACAAAACCAGAGTTAGATGTAAGGTTCCTGAACACGAGACGCTATTTTGCTCAGATGAAATTGAGTTCCGGAGATGGATGGTGGTGATGGCAGCATAACAATGTGAATATCCTCAATACCACTGAACTGCATCCTTTAGAATGGTAAAAATGGTAAACTTTATTTATAATGTATTTTACCTCAATTTAAAAATGTTACTTTGCTCAACTACTCCCAACATTCTATTTCTTTTTTTCATATTTCTGCTACAATAAGATGTAATTAATATAAAACAAAAGAGAGGATCTCTCGGAAACACAAACATCTGTGGAGTGCAGGCCTAGAAAAAAGTTGGGCCCTTGAATTAAGCTGGTCTAGATTTTCACCCTTGCAGCTCTGAGGGCAGCCCGGACTGCATACAGCTCACCAGCGACTACCTGTGGCCTTCCCTGGTGGCTCAGATGGTAAACAATCTGACTGCAATGCAAGAGACCCGGGTTTGATCCCTGGGTCAGGAAGATCCCCTGGAGAAGGAAATGGCCACCCACGCCAGTATTCTTGCTTGGAGAATCCCATGGACAGAGGAGCCAGGCGGTCTACAGTCTATGGGCCAGAAAAGCTTCCCTTGGGTCTAGACATGTCATGCAGGGCCCAGTTTCCTCGCTGAAACCCCCACCCCACCGCGAGGCAGAGTGGCTAGGGCAGCTGGAAAGGTGCTCAGCTCACCAGTGAAGGTGCTGCGGCAGACGCACAGGTAGTCGTTGGTGAGCTGAATGCAGTCCAGGCTGCCCTCAGAGCTGCAGGGGCTGGACAGGCACTCGTTGATGTCCCCCTCGCAGCGTTCTCCAGCAAAGCCTGGCAAGCAGCGACAACTGTAGCCCCCAATCCTGTCTACACACTGGCCACCATTAAGGCAGTGGGGACCCCTGGCACAGTCGTCAATGTTCTCTTCACAAAGCAGGCCTGGAGGAGAGAGAGGAGGGAGAGAAAATTATGACAGCTCTTGGAACGCTGCCTTCCAGGAAGCGAAAACCAGCCCTGGTGGCCTTTCCGCAATTAGTCAGGCTGGAACCACTCTGGCCAGGCAGGGCTTAACACACGCTTGACCCAGGATTGTGCCCATCCTCTTGGACACAGTAGGCAGAGGATGTACTCAGGGCTTCTCATGTACTCCCCACACAACCCAGTGATGAAGCAATCCCTTACGGCATAGCTAGTGTTATTTTTCCACTTGAAAGGTGAGGAAATTGGAACTCAAGAGAGATTTGTAACTTTCCATTAATTTATTCATTTTGATTTAAAATACAAAAACAGTTAAAAAGTATATAACTATAAATAGACTACAAGTAATCACTGGTAAGAATTGGAGGTAAATTTTGAATCACGCAAATGACTTTTTCTGTAAAATAGTATAAGTGCATAAATATCTTTTATCAAAAAAAATAGAAGGGAAATATCCTGTTGAGAGCTCAAAGGTTATTCCATTTAAAACAGAACTCATTTAATGTGCTACAGATGTAAAAGGGCCATCAAGTATGAACATCCGTACATATTTTTGAGGAAGAAACAAAAGAAATCAATGACTATTCTAGAAGTGATTTCATGATCAATTCAAAAAATTACAGAAGAAAAACAGTACTGTATTCTTACCACTACTGGAAGAAAAGAAAAAAAAATTTTTTTTTAAAAGCCTCAGTTTCAACAGCAATCAGTTCAGTTCAGTTGCTCAGTCGTGGCCAACTCTTTGCGACCCCATGAACTGCAGCACGCCAGGCAAAAGATAAAATATCTAAGAATAATCTTAACAAGAAATGTATTACATCTACATTAAGACTTTAAAGTAAACCTAAAAGACACAAGAGGAAACTTGAATAAACAGAAAGACACAATGGGTTGGTCAGGAAGACTTCTCATTCTAAAGATGTCAGTCTTCTTTATACAAATTTATAAATTTAATGTGACCTCAATAAAAATATTAACAGGATTTTTAATGGATAATATTACCTCTAGAAGTAATTAAAATTAACCTCTACTTCTCTTTCAAGTACTGAGCAGAAAACAACTCTCCTTTAATGGAACAAATCTTCAGATATTTAAAGGCTGTTTCTCCTTAGTTTTGTCTTCCTGTTAATCTCACTGCTCAATAACTAGCCTACTACTCAGGCAGTTTTCTGTTTTAATTTAGCCAACTCTGAACTCTAGAAGGAAACCAAAAATTCACTGACCCAAAGGTTTAAGAGAGTATAAATATTTCTCTAAAATTCTATTTTCTTTGATGAGATCGATTTTCCAACATTGTGGATGGCTTTTTTTTTCACATGCTGCTCAGAGCAGGCATCATTATAACTATATCTCTTCTAAAAAATAATACTCCAAGCTCTTTCCAGGAGATTGTCTGCAGGCAGGGGAATGTCCCTGGTGGAATGATGGTTCCACCATTTACCATCTAGGGTTGTATCTCATTAGGTCTTATTGTAATTCTTAGTTCTTCCTTAGACCATCAACCTTCTACCCTTGGGCTTATGAAAATAGGCAAATGTTTTCATTTCATTCATTTTCCCACTTTATGGAGGCAAGACTTGGAAGTTTAGAAAAATACATGAGCTGGTAAATACAAATAATTTATTCAAGAGGCTACTGGCTGTTTTCCCTCGAAGTACCAAGAGATCTTGCTAGCCAGATAACTTTGCTGCAACATTATGTCATTTGCACATTCTGTGTTTCATAGGTTTCAACAACCCGACAGAACTGAGAACAGGCGTCAGAACACCAGAGCTTGGCAAGAGAGCAATGAAATGGCTTGAATCTCTAAGATTCAGAATAAGGCTGAATCTTGTTTTAAAAATCCCTTCACAAGACTAAAAATGCATTTATAACTTAGAGAATGCCCTGGATGGAAGACAGGTAAGGCTGATTTCATACCCCGAGTGCCTGGTGGGCAGGAGCACTTGAAGTGGTTCACCAGGTCGATACAGGTGCCTCCATTCTGGCATGGCTGATTCTGGCACTCATCCACTTCATACTCGCAGTTGACACCCTGATATCCAGGGACACACTGCCAAGAGCAAAGCAAAAAGAACAAGAAATGTAGGACTACTGTTGGACGCGTATCATGGGAGCAAATGAAATCGAGTAGTTATTGTGACCCTTTTCTGCCAAACCCCACCCAGCTCTTGTACACTTCTCTGGTATCATCATACTCCTTACTTACCATCTCGTGCAAAGTCAACTCACAGCTCACTGGCATTTATCACTTCTAGCCAAAAAAAGTCACTTGAAAAGAAAGGCAAGGACTGGATATTCTGAGGGATATCTCAAATGATGCCTGTGCAAAAGCCATCCGTTCCTTCTGTGTGCAGGTTTTCCCATCTTTAAAACATTCATTCCTTTGTATGTGATGAGGACCCAGTGGCTCACAGAAATGGTGCATGTGGACGGTAGTAGAGATAATGCGTGTATTTACTGATCCCCATGCTCAGGAAACTACACGTTTATGTGTGAGAAACTGGCTGATGTAGGGGTGGGTGCACCAAGAAGTGGGCAAGCCAGCTGTGCTAGATGTAGGCGTTCGAGGGCTTTCAGGGCTGATCAAGGAAGAAAATGCTGACCATGAAGTGGCTCTATCTGGGCAATGCTTTGAGTCCCTCACAGCAAAATTACTGTAATTGATTGCTGTATGCTTCCCAGTATAGCTATCAAATTTTTAAGTACGAAGTGCCACCTTCTGGTTTAAAACTACGCAACACCTCCTTTCTTTTTCTTAATGTCATTTTTGGTGAACCCATATAGCAACAGCAGCAGTTACTGTTGTTGAGTACTTTTGAGAGCTCAAAACACAGATCTGTGTATAGGGTGAATAAAAAGATGTTCAATTAATAGTGCAAACTACATATGAATAACTTTAACATCTTTCATTGGTAAAATAGAATAAAGTATTAAAAAAAACTAAAAAAAACCATAAAGTCATATTTGGAAAAAAAACAAAAAAACAAACAAAAAAACATCTTTCATTGGACTTTTCATGCAAACCTTAACAGAGATGTGACTCAGAGAGAGAAAATAGGATAAGAAGAGGAGGGCAGATGAACTCAGAGGGAAGAGGGTAGCAGAGAGGGGGCTGACATGTTTGGTGATATGGCTCAGCAGCCAGGCCAGAGTCTCTGGGCCACAGAGCTCTGAAGGACAGCAGGGGGTCAGTATCTTCACATCCTGGGGCTCATCTTACCTGTGGCTAGCAGCGCCAGGTGCAGTTTTGCAGAACATATAAAGCAGGCAGGCCTCAAGTGAATAAATTCTACTTCTTAGGGCTGTGTTTAAAACAATGGAACCAGTGGCTTTCGAAAAATAAGAAACAGGGACCGATACCCTGAAGCCATCTTTGGCTCATGTATGAGAAGCAGAGAAGCAGAGTTTTTCTCGGCGTTGCTTGGTGGCCTAAACTGGTATCAAATTCATGTCTCTGGTATTTTGTCAACATCTTGATCTAATCATTATCAGCCCATACATTAAGAAGACAATGATGTTGCTATTGTTGTTCAATTGTTAAGTTGTGTCTGACTTCTTGTGACCCCGTGGACTGCAGCATGCAGAAGACAATGATACGTTCCTTAAGAGATACATATGCCCTCAAATATACACGTGTATGATGCCACACAGAACAGGCTGGGTAACATTTTTTTGAGAGAATTATTAGTCGATTGACCAATGACTGTTTACAAACATGACATGGGTCAAAGGGCCACTCCTCAAAGTAGCTTCTCCTATCTCAACTGCTTATTCAGAGAAGTACCAGGGGCCACTGGGCTGGGTAGGCTGGGAAATGCACCCTGGCAGAGTATGTTAGCTCTGGATTCTGGAAGCAATCCTGTGGAAGCAAAATGGTTCTAGACTTCTGTAAAAATAGCTTACCAGAGCTCTTCTAACTTAATGCACAGGGGACTGAAAGAAATAGTGATTAGAAAGCAATGTAATCATGATTTGCAAAAAGAAAAGAAATATATAAATTGTGAAAATCGGACATACGCAGCTAAACTCAACACGCCTGTGTTTGTAAGAGGCGTGCCATCTTCTGGAAGGTCTCTGACTTTGCCTGCTCCTCTTACTCACCTCACATCTGTATCCACCAATGAAGTCCCGGCAGGTGGCGCCGTGCTGGCAGGGATTGGACGAGCACTCATCAAGCTGGTCCTCACAGTAGCTCCCGGTGTAGCCCAGGGGGCACTGGCAGTGATGCGAGTTGCCCGCGCTGATACAGACGCCTGAGTGCTGGCACAAGCGGTCAACGGGCACGCCTGGGAAACCCAGTGGAGGAAGGAGCGTCACAGAACAGCACACAACACGTCAGGGTCAGCTGAACTAATCTAAGCTGGCTGACACATCATATTTTATTCTTGTCTAGTTTACAACCCTCAGGATCTGTTTTGTGTTAAAAAAATAAGTGCTGCCTATATGGGGAATTTATAAAGATGGGACTGATGCACCTATTTGCAGGGCAGCAGTGGAGATGCAGACATAGAGAACAGGCTTATGGACCCGGAGCCAGGGGGCACTGGGGAAGGAGAGGGTGGGACAAATGGAGAGAGAGGCATGGAAACATAAACCCTGCTATGTGTAAACCAGGTAGCCAGTGGGAATTTGCTGTATGACTCGGGAACTCGAAACGGGGCTTTGTGACAACCTGGAATGGTGGGAGGTGGCAGAGAGGTTCAAGACGGAGGGGGCATATGAATACTTATGGCTGATTCATGTGCTATATGGCAGAAACCAATACAATACTGTAAAGCAATTATCCTTCAATTAAAAATAAATATGTTAAAAAAAATAAACAAGTGCTGAAAGTGGAACATGCCTTCCTTCCATGTCAAGCACATTCCTTTTTGGAATCTCTAGACTTGCTCCCCTGAACTTCACCTTCCATTTTAGACCCTTTCTCCAGCATCTTGCCCATTCATTCCTGTCTGCCGTTCCCTCTCCTCCCACAATAACAACTCTTGCCCTACAGTGCTGCTCGTTAGTCAGCACTTCACGGACTGACCCTTGAGTCTCGGGGGGCAGAGCTCACCTCTGTGGGAGGCCGCCACCTCACAGGAGACACTGGGAACATCGCAGTAAGCACCAGCCCATCCAGATGGACACAGGCACCGTGACTCTGCTTTATCCTGAATGCAGGTGCCTTTGTTTTTACATGGAGACCGACTACAGAGGTTCACCAGGGTCTGAAACAGGCAGACACATATATCAACATTCAGACACCAGGAAAGGAAAAAAGTTACACTGCATTTTAAGAACTCAAAGGAAAGCATACTAATAAAAAAAAAGAGCCCTCACCCAAGCCTTAAACTTAGATTCACTGTCCCCAGATAAGCTAATCATTTTATGCAGTCTAACTCTTTTAGCTCTGCTATTCAAAAATTCTTACCAGATAAGTTTAAGAATTAAGGAACTTAATTGGTTAAGATATTCCCTACATCATGCTTATGTCTAGAAATATGGCCACCCTGTAGGGCTAAAAAGAGAGTTAAAGCTGTCAGATAGGTCCACAGCTTCCATGTGCTTCTCCTGAGTGAGAAATCACATGGGCTTGATTAAATCTGTCTGAGGTGAATATGAGTTCAGGATTTAAAGACTTAAAGCCTGTTAATAAACCTAAAAACTGTCCAAAAGCTTACTTTTTTACTGTTAGTAAAAAATAAAAACTTTATTGAAGTACAGTTGATTTATAATGCTGTGCTAGTCTCTATTGCACAGCAAAGTTACTCAGTTATACACATTAGACATTCTTTTCTAAATAATCTCTTCTATTATGGCTTGTCACAGGATACTGCCTACAGTTGACTGTGCTTTACAGCAGGACCCTGTTGTTCACCCACCCCTATATGTTGACAGCACCATTCACAACAGCTGAGACACAGAAACAACCTAAATGACCCCTTGACAGATGAATAAGGAAAATGTGGCACACACATAAAATGGACTCCCGCGAAGAGTGACTCATTGGAAAAGACTCTGACGCTGGGAGGGATTGGGGGCAGGAGGAGAAGGGGACGACCAAGGATGAAATGGCTGGATGGCATCATGGACTCGATGGACGTGAGCCTGAGTGAACTCCGAGAGATGGTGATGAACAGGGAGGCCTGGCGTGCTGTGATTCATGGGGTCGCAGAGAGTCAGACACGACTCAGCGACTGAACTGAACTAGAATGAAATCAGGCCATTTGCAGCAACATGGGTTGAACCAGAAATTATTTCACTAAGTCAAGTCAAGTCAGAAAGGGAAAAACTATGCTGTCACATGTGTGGAATCCAAAATATGGCACAAATGAACCCATCCACAAAACAAATAACGTATTTTGATGGGAGAACTCAGGCTTCTGAAAAGCAAGAGGCAAAGGGTGCAAGTGGACTAGTACCTTTTCCAAATCTCACAGGTGGTGGCCTGGCTCCTGGGGAGAGGAAGGCCATACTCACAACACGGACCATTTGTGAAAGAGGGGGAGGGGCAGAGGGCCACCACGCTGTGCGAGCAGCAGAAGCCCCATGAAGAGCAGCCTCCTGATCCAGGGAGTCAGCAGTAAGCCGTCTAATATGCAGAGATGCTTATCTGCATGTCCAATACAGCCAAAGCCTCACTGAAGTGTACTCTGAAAGGCTAGTTACATTTGGGCATTTATTTCTAAATTCTTTGGACTGCTGGTATGATATTGTATCATTTCATCAGTGTTTGAGAGGTAAAACTGCATAAAATTAAACACAATGTTGTTTGGGGTACAACCTTAGAAAAGTAACTTTGACCCTCTTGGGCTCAATTTAGTCTTTCATGAAAGGCTAGACTAGTAGGCTCTGAGGGGTCATTCCATCCTAAGAGTCTATGAAAATGAATATTAAATATTTGAAATTGAAAGACATGTGAATAGTTTGGTTTTGAGACTATTATGACATTGTAGGGCATAATTATCATTATCCCCTTAGATGTTGTATCTGAATTTTAAAAACTTTTATTTTGATTGTTCTTTGTTTCCCTTTTTGTATTTCCTAAATGATACCAATGTGCTTATTTCCCATATGCATTTTCTGCAGCTCTAGGTTAGCCTGCTGTAACAATTTTATGTGTGTTAACCCATATAATCTTGCTAGTATCACCATTTGGAATCTACCAGGTTAAGAATTTGGTAGTTCTTAGAAGTTATCTAAGTATTTAGATTAACTTAGTTATCTTAGAAGTATAATTAAGAAGCTGTCTGGATTTATTTTGGGTACATTCCTAAGACCCCGAATTTTCTCTTTCAGATGGGGATTATTTTGCCTAGGAAAGGAAGAGGTGTAACATTCAACAATTCTGCGGGAGCTGAATGAATGGGATGAAATCTAATTACCTGACAGTTTTTTCCAGTGTAGCCCAATGGGCAGATGCAGCGGTAGGTACCCAGGCCATCAACACATACTCCTTCATTCAGGCATGGATGAGAGTTGCATTCATTGATCTCATGGAGGCAGAAGGAACCAGTGAAGCCCACAGGGCACAAGCAAGAGAAGGAGTTAATCCCATCGATACATGTGCCACCATTGAAACAGGAGCTGAGAAGCACATGGGAAGAACAACATCAGCTAGATAATCTGGATCCTCTGACCTGCTATCTTAAAAGTGAGGTTCCTCACATCTAAGATATTACAGAAAGAAATACTCCTGAGCACCCCAAACTCCTATATCCAGTAAACTTTACCTTTTTCCAAATTAGAATGGACACCAATCAGCATAAGTCTCAGCTTCATTTCCACAACCAAAAAGATCTGAGGAGTATTTTAAAGTCTGAGCTTATGAGAAACTCCAAGAGAAAGTGAAGGCTTCCAGGTTTTACCCAACCCTTCTATAGCTCTCCATGTATCACATTTCATTTTATCTCTAAGTCAATTTAATTTACAAGGAACGTATCAAATAAATAGCTCTTGATTTCTGTATTTCTTTATGGAAGAGAAACAGAACAAATTTGTTGATAATAAAAAAAGAATCAAACCTCCCAGAAATTACTTAAAGAGGGATGATAAATCTGTAAAGAAGTAGGATTTTTTTTGTCAACTGAAATTAACAAGAGACCAAAAGGAGATGATATAGAAATTATAGCTCTGTTTCCTATGTAAGAAATAAATGATGATTCATCTCACTATAAAAAGCAGAGACATTAC
>SJYC01094946.1:0-19686 GCA_006408675.1 Madoqua kirkii
TAGGAAAGGAAGAGGTGTAACATTCAACAATTCTGCGGGAGCTGAATGAATGGGATGAAATCTAATTACCTGACAGTTTTTTCCAGTGTAGCCCAATGGGCAGATGCAGCGGTAGGTACCCAGGCCATCAACACATACTCCTTCATTCAGGCATGGATGAGAGTTGCATTCATTGATCTCATGGAGGCAGAAGGAACCAGTGAAGCCCACAGGGCACAAGCAAGAGAAGGAGTTAATCCCATCGATACATGTGCCACCATTGAAACAGGAGCTGAGAAGCACATGGGAAGAACAACATCAGCTAGATAATCTGGATCCTCTGACCTGCTATCTTAAAAGTGAGGTTCCTCACATCTAAGATATTACAGAAAGAAATACTCCTGAGCACCCCAAACTCCTATATCCAGTAAACTTTACCTTTTTCCAAATTAGAATGGACACCAATCAGCATAAGTCTCAGCTTCATTTCCACAACCAAAAAGATCTGAGGAGTATTTTAAAGTCTGAGCTTATGAGAAACTCCAAGAGAAAGTGAAGGCTTCCAGGTTTTACCCAACCCTTCTATAGCTCTCCATGTATCACATTTCATTTTATCTCTAAGTCAATTTAATTTACAAGGAACGTATCAAATAAATAGCTCTTGATTTCTGTATTTCTTTATGGAAGAGAAACAGAACAAATTTGTTGATAATAAAAAAAGAATCAAACCTCCCAGAAATTACTTAAAGAGGGATGATAAATCTGTAAAGAAGTAGGATTTTTTTTGTCAACTGAAATTAACAAGAGACCAAAAGGAGATGATATAGAAATTATAGCTCTGTTTCCTATGTAAGAAATAAATGATGATTCATCTCACTATAAAAAAGCAGAGACATTACGTTGTCAACAAAAGTCCATCTAGTCAAGGCTATGGTTTTTCCAGTGGTCATGTATGGATGTAAGAGTTGGACTACAAAGAAAGCTGAGCACTGAAGAATTGATGCTTTTGAATTGTCGTGTTGGAGAAGACTCTTGGGAGTCCCTTGGACTGCAAGGAGATCCAACCAGTCCATCCTAAAGGAGATCAGTCCTGGGTGTTCACTGGTAGGACTGATGTTGAAGCTGAAACTCTAATAATTTGGCCAACTGATGTGAAGAGCTGCCTCATTTGAAAAGACCCTGGTGCTGGGAAAGATTGAGGGCAAGAGGAGAAGGGGACGACACAGGATGAGATGTTTGGATGGCATCACCAACTCAATGGACATGGGTTTGGGTGAACTCTGGGAGTTGGTGATGGACAGGGAGGCCTGATGTGCTGCGGTTCATGCGGTTGCAAAGAGTCAGACACGAGTGAGCAACTGAACTGAACATCTCACTAAGTTTTTCAACCTCTGCCTTAAACTTGTAACTAGATGTCCACAAGGAATTAGATAATACAAAACAGGAGATGATTGTGTGGTGGGATCCAAGGCGATGCCTTACGTAGCCCCTCAGTCCCAGTACAGTACTCTGTAGGTTCCTCCCCTCTCTCCCTTTTCCCGTAAGACACTGTTGCCTGGGGACACGGGCTGCTCACCTCTCAGTGCACTCGTCAATGTTGTTCTCACAGTGGACGCCATCAAATCCCGCCTGGCACTTGCAGGTGTAACTGTTGACATAGTCAGAGCAGGTCCCTCCGTTCTTACAGGGCTCACTCAGACACTCATTCATGTCTGTCTGACATTTATCCCCAGTGAAGCCCGGAAGGCACAGGCAGGAGAAAGTATTCACTCCATCTACACAGGAACCTCCGTTCTGGCAAGGATCTAAGCCATTGCACACAAGAATCAGAACTCTGAACAGCAGCATCCATTTAACCCTAGAGTCATAAAGGTGAGTGCCCTGAACCGAGCCACACTAACAACAGTAACAGCTCTGACTTTTCTTTACATCTATTTTGCCCTGACTCTTCCAATTACAAAAATGAATGTACTAACACCTGCCTGAGATTCTTAGTAAGAGTCTGTTTAATAGCTGGAAAGAACTCTACATGCATCACTGTTTTGCAAAATTAATACTCATAAAACTAGGGATGAGATAGATATCAATTAGTCCCCTTGTGCTGGTAAACCTTTTCTTCTCCCTCTCTTCCTTTCTTACTTTCTCCTTTCTTATTTTTGTTTGTTATTTTTTAGGTTTACATACAACTAGGAAATGAGCACTTTTAAATTTTAAATATCACACAGTTTGATCTTAGAGAACACTTTACAGCCATTGCAGTTAATCAAGAAATTTTGAGCTATTATCATAGACAGTCCTCTGCAACACAGATGGCACTCGAATCGGAGCAAGAAAAGTAAGATGTGGCTCCTGGTCTTAAGGAACTTGAAATACAATTACAAGACAGGTCATAAACATAAAGAGAAAACTAAACACCAGGTGGGTAATGCAGCCCTTGTTTTATAAGAGAGATATTTATACTTAGTCATCTATTAGGCTAATTTCATTTTAAGGCCCATTTGCAGTCTCTACTGGAACAACTCTAGAAGTCATATTATCCCTTCTTATACATAACACTACACAGCTACTGTAATTTCCGTAGCACCTTTCAAGCAACTCACAGTAATTCACTGAGTAATTGTAAACTAGCTGCAAATATTTAGTCCTACTTCAAACAGGAAAAAATGTTTAAATAGTAGAAATTTGACTGATATACTAATTAATGTGGGGAAGGAATCCAAATAGTTTGATCCCACTCCCTTAAATTTCTCCATCAGTTGTACCTTGGACATGTTTTTTTCACCATTAGTCATATAATGTCAGAATTATCTGTCTAACCTTCTTTATTTCCTGAGAGACTATGAGTTTCATAAACGTAAGCTTTTATTTATATTGGCACTGTCAGCCCCTAGTATAGTGGCATCCATATGATCATCTGAAATGATATATGCTGTGAATAAGATGCCATTAATCTGGATGCACTATCATAAGCACGTTTGAAGTTTAATGATTTAATCACCACACAAGTAACTGAATACAAGCGGCCTCCCATATTCATGTGTTCCACAATCATGGATTCAACCAACCAAGGACAGAAAAGAAATTTTTTTAAATCCCAGAAAGTTCCAAAAGGCTAAACCTGAATTTGCCATGTACCAGCAAATATTTACATAGCACTTACATTGCATTAGGTATTACAAGTAACTAAGAAATGATTTAAAGCATACAAAAGGATGTGCATAGGTTATATGCAAATACTACACTATTTTATATAAGGGACTTGAGCATCTGCAGATTTTAGTATCCACAGAGGGTCTTAGAACCAATACCCTCGATATTGAGAGATGAGTGTACTGATAAGTATATCACATTCATATGCTGAAACTACTGAAGCTGGGTAAAGAACCACTAGAAAGAAGTAGGCAGAACAATCCCTAAAGTTTACACTAGGCTGAGCACAGTTCACATTCATACCAGTCAGAATGAAAAGATTCCCCTAAGATGTTCAGTGCCAAGTAGAGCTCTCAGAGAAAAATAAAATTGTAAAAAAATCCACACAAATCTACATTGACAGAGGTAGATCCCTAGTTGCCTGAGACAGGAAAGCAGAAAGGAGGGTTAGGTTACAAGAGATGAAAAACATTCAGGATATGAATGTGATCAGTATCTTAAATACTATTTTGAGTTATCATATGTCAAAACTTACTGGACTGGTTTACTTAAATACTGGCAGTGTGTTGTACACTTAACTATACTTCAAGAGATCTGCTTTTTATTAGAAGCTTTCATAGCATTGTCCCCACTTTGACAATGTACAAAAATCAGCAAGGCAATGCTTAAAAGTGACTCCCGTGTATTAACTCCTGAAGCCACTAGCTTCAAAATGAAGATTTTTAAAACATGAAGATTGAAGACAGGTGCTACACTACTGGATGGCCAGCCTCAGCACCGAGGCAATTGCCCCACCAAGTCCTCCCTGCTCTCCCGCAGGGGCTCAGGAGCAGGCTGGCGCACTCACTGGCAAGGCAGTCATCAATGTCCTCCTCACAGTCCATGCCACTGAAGCCTGGAGGACATTCGCACATGTAGCTGCCCTGGGTGTTATGGCAGAGACCGTGGTTCATGCAGGGCTTGGAGACACACTCATCAATGTCGATGGTACACCGCTGACCTGGAAACAAAGGGGCAATGAACGGTCCAGTCTTTGGAAATCGATTCCCACGCAGAAATTTATGTGGGGGCTGAGCTTTAGCTGGGGTGGGTGGAGCTACTGCAAGGATATGCTGTTTGGTCTCCTGCTTTGGGAAGTCCCTTCAGGTTTCTGTTCCCCCATCAAGTTGCCTCTCAGATGCTAAATTCTACATAGAACATCATAGTTTCAGACTCTGGTTGGAGTCTTCTAGCCACCAGGGGGCAGCAAAGACACGTAAAATGGAAAGTCTCTAATGAAACATTCCAGTTAGCAGCTTTGGCTTTTATACAAGGCCTGTGTTCTTGACAAAAAAAGGGCAAGCCTCAAAAGATAGATTCTCCATGTCATCAAATAACCAGATCACTCTGTTAAATGCTCTTGGTTTCTACATTCCAACACTGTTACCTTGCCAGCCAGGAGCACACAGGCAGGAGTAACTCTCAAAATTTGGTGCCTCTTTGCAAACACCAGCATTCTCACAAGGGTTTGGGGAACAGGGAGCCAATACGGTCTGACAGTTCTTGCCTGTAAATCAAATGACAGAGTTTATTATAGAGAAAAAATCCAAGGAACTGAGATTACCCCAAATTCTATACCAAAGGATGCTTTCGGAATTCAGATCTAATGTAATGAGTAAGTTTTGGGATCTGAGAGACCTACGGACCTTTGTATCTTGGATCTGATGTGATAACTCACAGTGTGATCTCAGGCAAGTTACATTCTCTGAGCTTCCACATACACAAGGTGAGAATTAGGATGGTATCTAACTCATAGAGGCTTTTTGTGGATTAAATTAAAAAATGTTTACAAAGTTCTTATTAGTAGAGGGCCCAGCACATTGAGTAAATACTCAACAACTGCTGAGCTCATGTTATCTTCACGTTATTATCACAAGTGGTTATGTAGATTTAGAAACAGACATCAATCAGGTGTGAGAATTTTTGCATCTTCGTAGATAAGATTCCGCTACTCAGAAGCTTAGTGACATAGATCCACCTTGCAGAGTTAACAACACAGCCTCCTCCTATTCTTAAACCTCTGCAGGCCTGTTCCAGAAGGCAATGGGGTTGATCACAAGGCCATCAGAGGTGGAAACCAGTGAAGTTACACCAATTGTCTAGTAACATCTCTCCTTCTTTCAACATCAAAACATGACATTAATAGTTGCCCACCAACATTTCCTACTTAGTATACTGAACATAAGATTCCAGAAAAAAAATTAAAAGAATACTTTTATTAAAAGGGAGATGGGTTTTCTCCAAGATGATGGAGGAGTAGGAGGACATGGGAGTTTCTCCCTCTCCACAAATGTATCAAGAATACATCTATACGTGAAGCAGTTACCACACAGCACCTGCTAAACACTAGCAGAGGACCTTGGACACCTAAAAGGACAAGAAAGATCCCCACATAATGGACAGGGTGAAAAAAAGAAGGCAAAGAAGGAGAGGAAGCAGGATGATATCTGCACCCCTCGTGGGAAGTTGAAGGTATGGAGAGGTCCCTGCGTCTGGGGAAGGCCTCTTACCAGCAGGGAGATGAGCTGGAGCAGAGGGGAGCCTTGGGGATTCAGAGGATAGTCCGGTAACTGGACTGCGACGGGCAGGACACAGTGAGACCTACACAGGTGGTCCATGCCACGGCCCTGCATGCCCCAGCCTGAGACAGGTGTTTGCCAGTGCACATGGATGCTGGATGCTGGAACGTGGGGTTTGGAGAGTAGACCTGGGGAGGGGCCTGCTGTTGGTTTGTTAGGGAAATTAAATGTAATAGTCTTGTCTTGTTCAGGCCTGAGAGACAAAGAAAGCAGAGCAGGCCTCTGACCTTGCTTCTGACCTGCCTAGACACTGCATTAACTACCTTCCTGAGGTGAGTGTAAGTTTCATGGTACCATAGATGAGAAGGGGGCAGATCCTGGAATTGTTGAGCCCCTGGAGGAGGTCTGGCCAACCATACCAGGGGCTTAATAACATTCCAAGATTTACAAGTCAAAACAAATGGCATCATAAAAAATAAAAAAAAAAAAGATTAAATCAGAGCAGCAATCTGCTCTCAGACTGATGACAATATCAGTTTGTGACCTGGGATTAAAAGCAGGAACCTCCAACCTACAATCCTGAAGTCTCACCCATGGAGCAGATGCGCTGTCCAGGACCTTTTCCCACCTGGGGCTCCAGACTGCTATCACACAGGACTTCCCAGCACTGTTGAGTCTGGATATCAGTCAAAACCCAATTTGGTGATATATGAACTGTTACTTTTCTTTACTGTTCTATTTTTCTTTTCCTTTAATGACTGTTTGTTAAAAGTAAGATAGGTAATTCTTTATTAGATATTGAAATTATTTATTTGTGTATAACGAGTGGTTTCTTTTGTTAACAAATATTTTGAACCTAAGGTGAGATTTTAACTTTTGGCAAAACATGGCTGTGAGGAGGCAACCTGAGAGGCTGGGGTTGCAGAACTCTGCGACTGAGAATGCTCGTGGAGGAAGCCTGGACAACCACAGAAATGAAGCACCATTGTTGAGTAATGCACAAGGGGTGGGGTTGCCATTGTAGGCTCTCTCCTCATATACCAACCCCTGCCTCCAGAGTACTAGGGAGGGCTCTAACCGGAGTTGGCTTGCACGTCCCTGTCACTGCCTCCTCTGTTCCCCCTCCTTAAACTATGTGACCAGCTCACCCCTATCGCCACCTGAAGAGTGCCCGTGTTCCAATCCCTACCCAGCACCCTCATCCCTGGGCAGCGTGCAGTGCCAAGAATACTGTACTTTGTGAGCTCACGCAACAGGCAAAAAGGGACACAACAGAGCACATTCACAAGTAAACAGTCCCAGAGAAAGAACACTCAGTGGCTTCCCTCCAGTGGAAACGCTCCAATCCTCACACCACAAATCAGAAACACAGCTAAGAAACAGATCCAGGGGCTTCTACTCCAACAAACAGAGAGCAGATCCTGTCTCTAACAGGGCAGTGACAACCACAGAGCAAGGGGAGGCCCTGCTCAATACCCAGTGCAGGCTCTAGTCACAACATCAATCAAACTCCCTTTCAAGGGGATAACAGCACAAGCTTCTGGACCAACCTAACCCAACGCGGGGCAGACACCAGAAGCAAGAGGAATTATGATCCTGCTACCTGCAGAAAAGAGACCACAAACACAGTAAGTCTGACAAAATAAAAAGACAAAGAAACATCTAGCAGATGGAAAACCAAAATAAAAATATAAAGAACAACTAAATAAAGAGGAGATAGGCAATCTACCTGAAAAAGAAGCCAGAATAATGATAGTAAAGATGACCCAAGATCTCAGAAAAAGAATGGAGGCAGAGATCAAGAAGATACGAGAAATGCTCAACAAAGACCTGAGAGAACTAATGAACACACAAATAGAGATGAGTACAATAACTGAGATGAAAAATACGCTAGAAGGAATCACCAGCAGAATAGCTGAGGCAGAAGAAGGGATAAGTGACCTGAAAGACAGGATGGTGGAAATCTCTGTGGTGAAACAGAGGAAAGAAAAAAGAATGAAAAGAAATGAGGACAAGGACTTTCCTGGCAGCCCAGTGGTTAAGACTCCACACTTCCACTGCAGGGGGCCAAAGATCCAATCTCTGCTTCAGAAACCAGGATCCTGCATGCTTCAGGGTGTGGATCAAAAATGTCAATATGAAATATATAAGTAATATTTTTTTAAAAAGAAATGAAGACCGTCTCAGAGACCTCTGGGAAAACATTAAATGCACCAATATTTACATTATAGGGGTCTAAAAAGAAGAAAAAGAAACATTTGAAGAGATTATAGCTAAAATCTTCCCTAAAATGAGAAAGAAAGTGGTCACCCAAGTTCAAGAAGCACAGATAGTCCCATAGAGGATAAACCCAAAGAGAAACATGCCAAGACACACATTAATCAAACTAACAAAAACTAAATACAAATAAAAAGTATTTAAAGCAACAAGGGAAAAACAACAAATAACATATAAGGGACTCCCCATCCCCATAAGCTGATTTTTTGAGCAAAAATTCTGCAGGCCAGAAGGGAGTGGCATGATATATTTAAAGTGACAAAAGGGGAAAAACCTACAACCAAGAATACCCAGCAAGGTTCTCATTCCAATTTGACAGAAACGCAAAAGCTTTACAGACAAGCAAAAACTAAGAGAATTCAGCACCACCAAACCAGCTTTACAACAAATACTAAGGGAAATTGATGCTATAGGCAGGAAACACAGAGAAGAGAACAAAGAGGAAAGGGGAAAAAAGGACCTAAAAAAGCACTCCTCAAATTTAAAAAATGGCAATAGGAATATACATATCAATATTTATGTAAATAGATTAAATGCTTCAACCAACAGCCACAGACTGGCTGAATTGAAGCAAAAACAAGACCCACATATATGCTGTCTACAAGAGACCCACTTCAGACCTAAGGACACACACACAGAATAAAATGGGATGAAGAAAGATATTACATGCAAATGGAAATCAAAAGAAAGCTAGGGTAGCAATTTTATATCAGAGAAAACAGACTGTAAATAAAGACTGTTACAAAAGACAAGGAAGGACACTACATAATGATCAAGGGATAAATCCAAGATGATATAACAATTGCAAATATATAGGCACCCAGCATAGGAGAACTTCAGTATACAAAGCAAATGCTAACAACCACAAAAGCAGAAATTGACAATAACACAATAATGGTGGGGAACTTTAACACTCATTATACCAATGAACAGATCATCCAAATAGAAAATTAATAAGTAAACATAAGCCTTAAATGGCACACTGGACCAGATAGACTTAATTGATATTTATAGGACATTCCATCTAAAAGCAGCAGAACACACTTTCTTCTCAAGTGCACAGGGAACATTCTCCAGGATAGATAGCAACTTCAGTCACAAATCAAACCTCATTATATTAAAAAAAAAAACAGAAACCATATCCAGCTTCTTTTCCAAACACAACACAAAGTAACTAGAGAAAGAAGAACAGATAAACTCCCAAGTAAGTAGAAGGAAAGAAATCATAAAGATCAGACAAAAAACAAATGAAATAGAGACAAAGAAAACAACAGCAAAAATCAATGAAACTAAAAGTTGGCTCTCTGCGAAGATAAACAAAATTGATAAACCTTTAGTCAGAGTCATCAAGAAAAAAGAGGACTCAAATCAATAAAAAGAAATGAAAAAAAAGAAGTTACAATGAACACCACAGAAATGCAAAGTATCATAAAAGACTACTATAAGAAACTATACACCATAAAATGAACAACCTAAACCAAAGGCATAAATTCCTAAAAAGGTATAAACTTCCAAGAATGAACCAAGGAGAAATAGAAAATATAAACAGACCAAGCACAAGAACTAAAATTGAAACTGTGATTAAAAATCTTTCAACAAACAAAACTCCAGGACCAGATGGGATTTATCCCAGGGATGCAAGGATTTTTCAATATCTGCAAATCAATGTGATACTCCACGTCAACAAATTGAAGAATAAAAGCCATAAGGTTATCTCAATAGCTGCAGAAAAAGCTTCTGACAAAATTCAACATTCCTTTGACAAAAAATCTCCAGAAAGTGGGCATAACGGGAATCCACCTCAACATAATAAAAGCCATATACACCAAACCCACAGCAAAAATCATTCTCAATGGTGAAAAACTGAAAGCATCTCCTCTAAAATCAGGAATAAGACAAGGATGTCCTCTCGCCATTTTTATTCAACATAGTTTTGGAAGTTCTAGCCACAGCAATCAGAGAAGAAATAAAAGGAACCAAAACTGAAAAACAAAGAAGTAAAACGGTCACTGTTTGCAGGTAACATGATATGATACATAAACCCTAAAGATACTGTCGAAATACTATTATAGCTCATCAATGAATCTGGTAAAGTTACAGGATACAAAATTAATACACAGAAATATGTATTTCTAGACACGAACAAGAAAGCTCAGAAACATTATCAAAGAAACAATCCTATCTACCATTATATTAGAAAGAATAAAGTACCTAGGAATAAATCTATCTAAGCAGGCAAAACACTTGTATGCAGAAAACTATAAGTATTGATTAAAGGAATCAAAGATGACACAAACAGATGGTGAGGTATACCATGTTCTTCGATTGGGAAATTACTATTTTACCCAAGACAATCAACAAATTCAATGCAATCCCTATCAAATTACCCATGGCATTTTTCACAGAATTAGAACCAAATAATTTACTATTTGCATGGAAACACAAAACACCACAAATAGCCGAAGCGATCTTGAGAATGAAAATGGAACTGGAGGAATCAGGTTCCCTGACTTCAGACTATACTACAAAGCTACAGTTATCAAAAAGTATGGTACTGGCACAAAACCAGAAATATCGATCAATGGAACAGGATAGAAAGCCCAGAAATAAACCCACACACTACTGTCACCAAATCTATGACAAAAGAGGCAATAACATACAATGGAGAAAAGACATTCTCGTCAATACGTGGTGCTGCGAAAACTAGACAGCTATATGTAAACAAATGAAATTAGAACACTCCCAGCATTATACATAAAGACCTAAGTGTAAGGCCGGATACTATAAAACTTTTAGAGGAAAACATAGGAAGAACACCCTTTGACATAAATCACAGCAAGACTTTTTTGATCTACCTCCTAGAGTAAGGTTTCCCTGATAGCTCAGTTGGTAAAGAATCTGCCTGCAATGCAAGGAGACCCTGGTTCAATTCCTGGGTCAGGAAGATCCGCTGGAGAAGGAATAGGCTACCCACTCCAGTATTCTTGGGTTTCCCTTGTGGCTCAGCTGGTGAAGAATCCACCTGCAATGTGGGAGACCTAGGTTCCATCCCTGGGTTGGGAAGATCCCCTGAAGAAGAGAAAGGCTACCCACTCCAGTATTCTGGCCTGGAAAATTCCATGGACTGTATAGTCCATAGGGTCGCAAAAAGTCAGACATGACTGACTGACTTTCACTTTCACTTTCCCAGAGTAATGAAACTGAAAGCAAAAACAAATAAATGGGACATAATTAAACTTAAAAGCTTTTGCACAGCAAAGGAAAGCAGTAAACAAAATGAAAAGACAACCCTCATAATGGGAAAAATATTTGCAAATGAAGCAACTGACAAGGGCAAATTTCCAAAATATACAAACAGCTTATGCATCTCAATTAAAAAAAAGAAAAAGAAAAAAAATCCCACTGCAATCAAAAAAACGGACAGAGGATCTAAAGAGACATTTCTCTAAAGGCACAGAGATGGCTAAAAAGGCACATTGAAAGATGCTCAACATCATTAATTATTAGAGAAATACAAATCAAAACTATAATGTGGCGTCACCTCACACCTGTCAGAAAGGCTATCATCAAAAAATCTAGAAACAATAAATGCTGGAGAGGGTATGGAGAAATGGAACACTCCAACACTGTTGGTGAGAATGTTAAGATGGTACAGCCACTATTGAGAACAATATGGAGGTTCCTTAAAAAAGTAAAAACAGAGCTACCAGCTACCATATGATCCAGCAATTTCACTCGTGGGCATATAACCATAGAAAATCATAATTCTAAAAGATACATGTACCCCAGTGTTTACTGCATCAGTATTTGTGATAGCCAAGACGTTGAAGCAATTTAAATGCCCATCAACAGAAGAATGGATAAAAAAGATGTGGTATATATATGCAGTGGAATATTATTCAGCCTTAAAGACGAATGAAATAAAGCCATTTGCCATTTGCAGCAACACAGATGGATCTAGAGATTGTCATACAGAGTGAAATAAGTCAGACAAAGACAAATACCACATGCTATCACTTATAGCTAGCATCTAAAAAAGTGCACAAATGAACTTAGTTACAAAACAGAAACAGAGTTACAGATGTAGAAATCAACCCCATGTTACCAAGGGGAGGGGAGGGATGAATTACAGACTGCACACTACTGTATATAAAATAGATATCCAATAAGGACCTATTATATAGCACAGGGAATTCTATTCAATAATCTGTAATGGTCTATATGGAAAAAAAATCTAAAAAAAGTTCAAAAGCAAAGAGTTCACTTTGCTGTACATCTCAGACTAACACACTGTAAATCAACTATAGTCCAATAAAAACTTTTTTAAAAAGGGAAATTAGGTTGTTTGGGAAGTCAAATTATATACAACTCACACCTGTCAGAATGGCTATCATCAAAAAAGTACACAAATAAAGTGTGCTGGTAACGGTGTGAAGAGAAGGAGCTCTCGATCTACTGGTTGGAATGTGAGCTAGTGCAGCCATCACAGTGGACAGCATGGATGCTATTCAAGCTGAAAGCAGAGCTGCAATATGGTCCAGCAACTGTGCTCCTTGGTGCACATCTGAAGAAAATGGAAACACTAATTCAAAAGATATATGCATCTCAATGTTCAAATCAGCATTAGGTTATTTATAATAGCCAAGCTATGGAAGCGACTTAAGTATCCATCAACAAATGAAGGGATCAAGATGTGATTTGTGACTCTCTCTTTCTCTCTCTCTCTCACACACACATACGCACAAGATTATTACTCAGAAATAAAGAAGAATGAAATTCTGCCATCTGCATCATGGATGGACTTAGAGGGTATTAGGATTAGTGAGAAAAGCTAAAAGATAAATACTGTATGTTGTTACTTGTCTGTGGAGTCTAAAAAACAAGACAAATGAATATAGTAAAATAGAAACAGCCTCAGAGGTATAGAGAACAACCATGGTTACTAGCGTGAGAAGGAAGGGGGACGGCCAAGGTAGAGGTGGGGAATTAAGGAGAGAGAAACTACTAGGCATAAAATAAATAATCCACATGGATACAGAACAGGGAATACAGCTATTATTTCATAGTAACTTTAAATGGAGTATAATCTTTAAATATTTGAATCACTATAGTGTACACCTGAACTAAAAAATGTTGCAACAAAATAAATAAGGTCAAGTTACAACTAACTCAATTTAAAATTTTATCTTAAAACTTTGCATTCAAAAAGAAAAAAATATTACCACAAATTTTCATCAATGTCCCTAACCAGTTTTTCTTTTCTTAAAAGGTTCTTTTTGATGTGGGCCATTTTTTGTGCTGCTGCTAAGATGCTTCAGTTGTGTCTAGCTCTTTGCAACTCCATGGACTGCAGCCCATCAGGCTCCTCTGTTCACGGGATTCTCCAGGGAAGAATACTGGAGTGGGTTGTCTTTCCCTTCTTCAGGGGATCTTCTCCATGCAGGGATCAAGCCTGTGTTTCTTATGTCTCCTGCACTGGCAGGCAGGTTCTTTACCACTGGCACCACCTGGGAAGTCCTAGGACCATTTTTAGAATTAATTTATTTTTGGCTGCACTGGGTCTTTGTTGCTGCACACGGGCCCTGTGGCAAGTAGGGGCTACTCTCTAGTTGCGATGGGTAGCAGGCTTTTCATTGCAGGGCTTCTCCTGTTGGGAGGCATGGGCTCTATGCGTATGGGCTTTAGAAGTTGCAGCATACAGGCTTAGTTGCCTCAAGGCATGTGAGATTTTCCTGGAACAACGATCGAACTCATGTCCCTCACATTGGCAAATGGATTCTTAACTGCTGGACCACCAGGGAAGTCCAATGTGGACCATTTTAAAAGTCTTTATTGAATTTGTTACAAATTTGCGTTTGTTTTATGTTTTGGCTTTTTGGCCATGAGGCAGTGGGATCTTAGCTCCCAACCAGGGATCAAGCCTGTTTCCGCTACACTGGAGTATGAAGTTTTAACCACTAGATCACCAGGGAAGTTCCCCCAACAAGTTCTTAATGTGTCTGGTCAGAACAGTGGTTCACAAGGAAAGGCAATGTTGTTTAGCTCCCTTCATGCTGGCCAAATTCAATGACACTCAGAACCCTTAGCGACACTCAGCACTGAAATTTTAATCTGTAATATTTAATATAATTTCCCAGAGGTCACCATAGTAAATTCTTTTAGTAAGATCCTACTATGTAGAAAAACCAACAGCCAGCATATGTCAGATATTCTTACAGTGTTGAATGGCAAGAAGGCAAATATTTTCCCAATGAGCTATGTACCTTAGTCACATTCAGATAAGCCTATAATGTGTCAAAGCATAATGACACCTGCTTATATCTCCCTACTACCATCAATTCTCAGTCTTTATGGTTGTAAATGACATGATCTGCTCAGTTCCAACAAATGTGGCTGCTATTGCTACGGAATGACATTATTTAGACTGGGGATAGCTATGGATCTCCAGTAACTTTGATTTTTTCAGTCAGGATGGCTAAATGCAGTTTGTCTGCATGAATGTTTCTTCTAAAGAGGTGACAAAGACAGCAATGTAGTATCAAGTCTTTCAGGAAAAAGAGGCATGCATCTGGCCACTCTAAACAGCCTAGAGTCACTAGCAACAGCTACTATCAAAGGGCCAAGATGCCAGGGGAGTAAGAACTCAGCCATGCTCCTGCCTGCATGCAAGACACTGGAGAAACATGCAAAGCCATTAAATGGATGACACGGGGCGAGCGAGCCACACAGATGCAACCAGTCACAAGACGGCAGTGATGAGGCAGGAGAATACAGAGGAACGTCCCAGCACACTCCTGTAACACCACCTGAAACAGAGTCACCTGATACGAAATGAAGTCACATCCATGTCTTCTGCGTGTGATCGCCATCCAAGGGGTAGTGCCTCTCTGCAGAGGACGCAGTGGCAATCGATGTGAGGAGAGGAATGACAGTTAAGAGGACAAGCTTTGGATTCAAAGACTCAGGGACAAATCCCAGATTTACTACTTACCTATGTGACCTTCAGCAAGTAACCTCTCTTTGCCTCAGCTTCCTCATGTATAAAATGGTGATAGGAATAGGAACCTCTACTCTATAGAATTACCGTGAGCATTAGAGCAAAAACTCCAAAATAAGTGTCTGGCATTTAGTAAATGACCGATAAGTGGTAGCTGTTGTGTTGGCAAACAAAGACCAAGACGACAGGCCATATCGTCTATTCAGATAATGACTAAACCATCAGCTGTGTATCAATTCATGTATAACTACTCAAACCCTAAAAAATAAAGGCAAGCAAGTATCCCCACCACATGCATCTAGAGAGGCCACGGTGTTTTCTCGGAGTGGATGACCTACACAGTGAGGGCAGGAAAGGTGATCAGGGAGTGATTCCTCAGGGCAGCATCCCTGCCCCCACAGACCCCATCCCTGAGACTCCGAGGTTTGGAATGACAAGACAAGATTGAGCATCCCTTCTGGTCCCTGGAACCCAGGACTCACCTGTGTATGGCAGCACACAGTGGCAAGTATAACCGCTTACATCATCGAAGCAGGTTCCTTGGTTCAGACATGGATTCGAAGCACATTCATCAATATTCACCTGACAGTTATAGCCTGGACACAAAAAGGGGGGGAAATCAAAGACAGTGGAACTTTCTGTTAGCGTACTCAATATCTCAATTACTAAGCAATGCTCTCAAGGGTAAACATTAAACACCTCAGAAACTGCATTAATTTCTTCAGGCCACTAAATTACCTGTTCATTCATTTCAGTGTAAAGTCCCTGACATACAGTCAGTCAGTAAAACTGCTTAATCAAAAAAATGAGTGGAAGAACAATATATTCTAATAGCTGGAAAGTTTAATGAATGTCCAAATACAAGTAATTTCTCTATAATGGACCAAGAAGTTCACTAGGGTAAAAAGCTACCGCTATATCTAAATAGAGGCTTCTAAACAAAGTATCTGGTCAGGGCTTAAAAACAGGCTAGAAATTATCAAGGGATAAAATATTTGAACAGTTAATCAAAGTTTCTTAATTTATGCCCACTTTTTCAAATGCACAGTATCTACCATAAATGTGGTGGTGCTTTCTGAAGTCACAAAGCTCTTCCCCCTGATCCAAGACACAAAATCTACTCCCACTATGAAAAAAGAGAAAATTAAGGAAGCATTCATGGGGGACAGGACATTACCAAATGCCACCACCTTATACCTGCAATAGGACCTGACACAGAGTCTTAAAACTGAGGAACTATAGCCATGTAGAAAAAGAAAATAATAGTCTAAGAGTATAGAGGTCTGAGTTCAAACTGTACTCTGTTAATCACTAGACATATGATTGTGAACTATTTTTATACTTATTTTGTCAATCAGCAAGTCTCAAAGAGACAAAGGAATAAAAGTGCTTTTAAATCTGTAAGTTTCTTTACAGATGTTAAATATCTGAATGTCAAAAAGTTAATGACTAAAATATGATCTTAGAAAAATGCCAAGTTATCAAATAAAGTGACACTGAAATATACTGACCTATCACAGTAGCCTGGTGCAACTTTTGAGTTGTGAAATAAATGACTATATGGATCAAGGAGTACAAATATGCATGATTTACCCATAGGTTTCTCTCTCGAGGGTTAAAGAAAAAAGTGACAGGAGAAATATAACAGAGACAATTCAAAAAGTGAGTTTACAAAATACTCACTATTATGCATTTTTCCAGAAGGTCACAGGTGACTATGTATCATCTAAGAATATCTCAATGTTTAAGAGAACTTGTTGGAAAGGTTTTAAATACATGGATTCTCCCATGATATTATTGCTACAATTACAGTAAAACAAGATTTTCATTCTTCTACCAATATCTCTTTTTGAATTATCACAGAATCAAGCCTGTGAACTGGCGCCTACAATTAGAATACCCAATTAGAATGTCCAAAGTTGTGTGAGTGGAGCTCTAGTTGCTCACCTTAAATGGTACTGTTTCAATAGCCCACCTCTCTGCTAGTCTGAAAATAGAATCCATGTTTAAACTTATTTATGTTTTTATTCTCCAACTTCCCTATAAACAATAAGTGCCCAAATTAAGGTTGCAATATGAATGAGTAGGAAAAGCGGAAAGAAAGAAGTGAGTCAAGCTGTATGTACCAACAAAAAGGCAGGAAAAGGACATAAAAATATGCACTTCTGCATCACCTTTGAAGCCCTTCTTGCAAGTGCACCTGTATCCATTCACAGATTGTCACAAGTTCCTCCGTTCTGGCATGGATTAGAAAGACATTCATTTTTGTCCACTTCACAGTTGATGCCAACCCAGCCTGCATCACAGAGGCACTTGTATCTGAAAGAAGACAGAAATAAGTTACAGTTGTGGTATGAATGTACAATTAAGTCACAGTCGAAATACAAAATTCTGAAGAAATGAAGGATCAAGGAGCTCCTGGGTGGGCTAATTTCATTTCTGTTCCTCTTCAAACCTACACTTGGGTTGCCCTGTGAATCATGTGGTCCCATCTGGAGTATTTAGTAAACAGAGCTTCCTGGCCCACAAAAATGCTGGAAAAATTAAGTATAGTGGGCTTTCACATGTAAAGAGTGGTTGGAACAACAAATTGGGACAATTTGAAAGATGCCTGGACATTGATAAATCTGCAGTTTCTTTTCTGCTAAATAAATGTAAAGAAACCTTGGATCACTTGTTTCTGGTGTAAAACAGATACTCAGAAAGCAGGGCAGTATCAGAGACTCTAAGTGACCCCAAAGAGCTCCTGGGATGTCTGACTTCTGAGACATGGTTTTTTCTGACCCGAAACCCTGCCCCCAGAAAGCACCAAGGGTACTGAGCAGGAAATGGAACAAAAATGAAGGTATCTAAAAATGTATGCATGTTGTTCACAATTTGAACACCATTAGCACTTAGAATGTAATATCGGGAGATAACAGCCTCCTTGTCTGGTGATTCTTTTTTAAAAAAAGTAAATGGGTTGGGATGCTTTGAAGGCTGCTATACTCTGAAACAGGATACTGAGTTAATTCATCTTAGAAATCACTTAATTTCCCCTTTACCTCTAAATGTACTCTTCATTCTTTCACCTGTTGCAAAGTCCCATCCTCTGGCAAGCATAGCAAGAGCACAGGACTATCTCATGGAACCACACGCCACACTCTGTGATTCTAGAAAATGACTTGCCAACACATTACACAACTCTCAGGGGCTTGCCAGCTGTGAACACTTCATCAGGGCCAAGACTCTAGCTAGCTGAGACCAGCTCTACTTCAGTGGTACCCACTGGTATCATTATGAAACAGAGTTGGGTTTTCTTAAAGCAGGAGGTTAAGTCAAACAGAATATCCCTCACAATGCAATCTTGCAGTTAGTACTAAAAGCACAACTGAAGACTCAGAAAATAATCCTGGACTCCTCCCATGTGCTGACTACCCACATGAGGAATGAAACATTCCTCCTTACTTTCCATCCACTCAGTCATGGAAGGCAGGGAAGAAGTGGTGGCTTGGAAGACTATGATATGGATTACCAACCTCTTCAGCCTAGTCTCAGCTCAAGTCCTGACTAAGTGCTACAGGATATGGCCAGTACTAAAACTCAACTGCTCGACACGGGTCAGTAAGAAACGATGAATACACAACAGCTACTCACCCAGTGAGGCCCCCAGTACAGTTTCCGTGGACACAGGGATTGCTCAGGCACTCGTTCACCTGTGAGTAGCAGCTGGGATGGTGGGGCCCCTCAGGGCAGATACAGCGGAAACCGTTCACATCATTGATGCACGTTGCACCCTTGCGGCAGGGGTTGGAGGCACACTCATCAATGTCAATGTTACATCTCTGCCCTATAGAGAAGGGGGGCCAGTTTCTGTCAAATCCAAAATGCTTAGGGAATAGACCCAGGACCATGAGATCTATTGTGCAGATACCTTTACCTGCCTAGGCTATACAATGCTGTGGGCACCAAATGTCAAGACTTAAGGAATACGACATCCAATAGCACTTAGTGCCATGCAAGGAAGGAATAGAGAGCATTGTACTTTGATAATTTAACAAAGTTAACAAAATACTGGAACGGTGTTGTAGTGTTTCGACATGTGTTTCTTCACTCCAGTTTAGAAATGGGGAAACTTTACATCAAATATTCAAAAAGAGAACTTCAAATGTGATCAAAGTTGGCTGCTCCTCTTGCTGCTGTTCGGACAACTCTCAAGCTTTTCTTATCCCTGTTGTCAGCTGGTTTACTGCCTTCATTCTCGTAAGAGTTAGTCAATCTTTTATATTTCTATATATGGTAAATCTCAATTAACAGGAATGTTCGGTGATTAACATTGAATCACTATTAATGATTAAGTTGCTTAAAAAGAAAAGCCATTTGTTTTAACTTTTGTTAATTGTACTAATCTATTTTCTGGCTCAGGAAGAAGAGAAACCTAAATATAATTTTATTGTTCTCTTATCATTGAGAAAACCATTCAGAGTCTCTCAATATAGATCAGTGGTTCTCAAATTTTAATGTGCAAGGATTGCTAAAAGTACTTGTTCTTAAAGAAGATCCTACTGCTTCAAAGTAACATTTTAAATGTAGGTGTTTCAGATACTACATTTTGAGAAATTCTGATGTAGACAATTATTATTTCATCAAGTTATAATGTAAATGTTCAGAATATATGAAATTGAAATGAATATGTTCTTCTTCTAAAACATACACAAGACTGGACTTTGAAAGATGTCTGCTATA
>SJYC01094947.1:0-15743 GCA_006408675.1 Madoqua kirkii
GTAAAGTGGAATAAAGTATGCCAGTTACATATGAGTTCTGCTTTCTTAAGATTTGAATAAATGAAGATTTAACTGTATATTCCAAAATGATATAAAATTTTAAAATAACCCATAATTCTGTAAATGAGTGGTGACAAGCAACTGCTATGAAGGAATTATAAATTTCAAAGAATACAATTTTCTGATTCATATAAAACCAGGCATTTTTATTTAAGAAAGAGTAACCCTACAATTAGAACAGGAAATTCCAAATGAAATAGATACACACCCTTTTAAAGTATGGGTATTAACATTTTTTCACTCTCTACTACTCTCTAAACCATTATTGGTGGTTCATGTGGTAAAAACCCATAATCTGATAGTAGTTGCTGCTTTCCTTTAAGTATTTTATTAATAACCAATTCTACAATACTACTTTCTTAGCTTCAACTTCTGATTTTTCTTTTAAGATGTTTGCCACTGGCACCGAGATAAGAGCCACAAGTCTTCAACTACAGCCCTATCCTCTGTCTGAAATCCCGTGGAGAATGAGATGAAAAAGCTTTTTCAATTCTGTCTTTTCTTGGGAAAAATATTCTCAGAAGTCACACTTCTCACATTTTCTTTATTTGCTTTTAAAGCCCTCAGCAGAATCAATTTTCAGGTCATCTTTAGCTGAGAGGGTTAAGTGCCTCTTTGTGTAGTCTACCTGGTAAACTGCAGCTGTTTCACTAGCAAATTCTCATCCTTTAAGTAGCATCGGAAATCCCAGCATTTCATGAACTCCCGGCACAAGACTATGTACCTTGTTGGGCTCGTAACTACTGAATGAGACATTAGCCAATGTTTCTTATCGTGTAGGTAGATGCCTAACAAATTAGTATTTAATGAATGGAAGCATGGTACAGTGCAGACTCAAGAGTCTAGTGTTGGATGTCAGAGGTTCCATATGTGAGTGCTGGTCATTCATTCAGCAATATTTTCTAAGTGCTCCCTGAGTGCTACACAGTTTTAGAAAATGCTGGCTAAAAAGACAATTAGGGAGGTGCCTGCCTTCTGGGAGCTCACAGTCCTAACAGTGAGACTCACTAAGACCATGGACACATTAAGCTCTTTCAGTTGCCTTATTTGTTAAATGAGGATAATAAAAATTCCCTAAGTTTTTTTTGTTAATTTTTAAATTAAGACATGATTGACATATAACATTGTGTAAGTTTAAGGTATATGATGTGTTAGTTTGATATATTTTATATATTGCAATATGATTACCTCCACAGTTAGTTAACACTTCTATCATGTCACATAACCATCACTTCTTTTTGTGGTAAAAACAATTAAGATCTACTCTCTCAGCAATTTGAAAGTTTACAATGCAGTACTGCTGACTATAATCACTATGCTATGCATTCAATCAGAACTTATTTATCTAGTAGTTGCACACTTGTACCCTTAAACAGTATCTCCCCAACTCCCTACCCTCCCAGCCTAGACCCTGACAGACACCATTCTATTCTCTGCTTTCCTGAGTTTGGCTTTTTAATATTCTGCATTAAGTGAAACCATACAGTATTTGTCTTTCACTGGCTGATTTATCTCACTTAATGTCCTCAAGCTCCATTCACGATGTCACAAATGTCAGGATTTCCCCTTCTCTCATGGCTGAATAATATTCCACTGTATACATATAAGGTATCTCCTTTACTCACTCATCCATTTGATGGACACTCTGGCTGTTTTGATATCTTGACTATTGTGAATAATGCTGCTATGAACATGGGTGTGTGCAAATACAAATACCTCTTTGAAATATTGATTTCAATTCCTTTAGATACACAAGTGAGAATTCCTGGACCTTATGGTAGTTCAATTTCTAATTTTTTGACAACTGCCGTAATAACTGTAACATTTTACATTCAGATTAACAGTGCATGAGAATTCCCCTTTTCCCACACCCTCACAAACATTTGTTATCTCTTATCTTTTTGATAACAACCAATCTTCCAGTTGTGACGTGGTATTTCACTATGGCTTTGATTTTCATTTTCCCAATGATTAGTGATGTTAAGCATCTTTTCCTGTACCTGTTGGCCATCTGTATGTCTTCTTTGGAAAAAGAATCTCCTTTGCCCATTTTCCCCTTGATTCTAAACATTTGTTTTCCTTCATCGCTTATACTTTTTTGAATGTGTATACCTTGCTTTTAACTACTTCCCTAGTCTTTAGTCATTTTCTGATGTATGCAGTCTGGGTTCCTGATCATACCTTAAATCCTTTTAAAGGCATGAACTCACTGTCTACCACTTTCCCATAACCCAGTGCTCCTCTGTGCTTAGCAGTGTGCCTTCACTAATGGCTGGAGAACAAAAACCAACTGTGTGTTCAATATTTAGAAATTTATAATTTATAAATATTTATTCACTTTACTCTTGATTAGAAAATCCCGTAAGAGACTGAAAGAAAGACGAGATTGCAAACCTCGAATCTATTATTTTTTCACTGAATTTGGTGATTTTATACAGCTGCATAATGATACTGTGATGAGGATTAGCTATATTGTTAGCTACTCATCACAGATTGTAAAGCTTTTAAAACTTTACCTGTTTCAGTTGATACTGGATTTCAAAATATAAATAATAATTTACAGCCTAAAAATATAATCAGAATGTGGTTAAATCATGTAGCTCTGAGAATTAGAGTGAACATTACCAGTATCTTATATCTGGAAATTATTGGGAATTTTCCAGTAATATTTTCTAAAATTGGGTTTCCGACTCCTGACTAATGTGTTTTCATTTTTAAAGTGTTAGTCGCTCAGTTGTGTCTGACTCTTTGTGACCCCATGGACTGTAGCCTGCCAGGCTCCTCTGTCCATAGAATTCTCAAGGCAAGAATACTGAAGTAGGTTGTATAATTGACATGTAACATTATTAATTTCAAGTGTAAAGCATAATGATGTGATATTTGTGTACACTGAAAAATGATCACTACAGTAAGTCTAGTTAACATCTGTCATTATACTGAAGTTTTTTGTTATTTGTCTGATTTTTAATTGAATTATTTGCTTCTTTACTATTGAGTTGTATGATTCTTTATATATTTTGGATATTAACTTTTTGTTAGACACATATTTTGCATATATTTTTATCCATCTCTGTAGGTTAGCTTTTCAACATATTGTTTTTTTGCTCCCCAGAAGTTCATTTTAGTTTTTGTTACCTGTGCTGTTGGTTTCATTTACAACCTATCTACTTTTATGGACTGTTCTGAGAAGTCAGCAAAATAATGGACAGAATGTGAAACTGAAAAAGTAGTTTATACAACTGAAAAGTAGTCTACTGAAGTGACACATGATTTTTTACTTTTCCTATTCAATCAGTAAGTATAAAGTGGTCTGCGGAGAACAGAGAATTTTGTCTGAAAAAATATTCCCTTAAATCTGTTCAAGCTGTTATTAAAATTGTAATAAAAAGTTAACAGTATTAAAATAAAGGCAAGACTAAAACACCTTATATTTATGGGTCATGAGTATATAACACAGTTGCCTCTGATATTTTCAGCAACTGACTTGAAAAAACAAATAGAAAAAACAGATGTAGAAAACAGTTCCAAGAACAGGGTACCACCCAGTAACCAAAACATTCCATTCCTAGGTTATGCTGTTTCATGCTACACCTTAAGTTTATTTTAGAATATTTTTAGCCTATGTCCTCCCTCCGCGACCTTTCTGATTTGCTAAATGTTAAAAATGAGAGAGCATATGGTTCACTGACATTTCCAAAAAAATTAAGTCGAGTCTAAGTCGTATATATCTAAAAAGAAACCACAGCAGGCACCCACTTATGCCGTCCAGTCAAGTGGCAGTGAGTATGAGCTCTATAATAGAACCCCCCGGGCTGGAATGCTGGCCCTAGTGCACTGGTACTGTTACTTAAGCTCTCTGAGTTCAGGGTTTCTCATCAATACCGTAGAAATAATAATAGTAGTGACAATTAAATGAGATTAGGTACTTGATTTAATGCCTACCTCAAAACAAGGCCTTAATAAATGGCAGCTACTCTTTTATTACCTATGTAAACAAGTACATATGCCATTCTGTCTGAAATAAATTCATCTGGCTGTCACTGAATGTTGGAGTAACAGATTTCAGGATACAGAAGTACATCTGGCTCCACACCAGCCGTGCTGGGTACTAGATATAAGAACTCTCATCATCCTGGTCTTCTGAGTGACACTGCACTGAAAAGAGATTACGGTGACCACGTAGGCCACAAACGTTCCTCTCTCGTGTCCACAATCACACCAAGCAGTGCAAGGATTGTGAAATACAGAGAGAGTTAAGTCCCCAGCAAGAAAGAGGCATCTCTTGGCTTTTTGACATTATAGTTTAAAAAGCTCTGTGGGAAGTTTCTCACATTGGCTGCAAATGACCACATGGTTATTTATGCAATGGTAACATCATGATGTAAGTGCCTTATTGTGTGTGGCATTGTCTAGCAAGAATGGGATTGGCACATTACACGCCCTCTGATGGTGCCTTTGACAAACAGATGTATCAGAAAGAGGCTTCATATTTCCTCGGTAGCTCCTAGTACTTTTTGATCAGGAAGGTTAAAGGTAAACTTATTAGCAACAAAAGAAGATAAAAGATGTATGTGAGTTTGTGTGTGTACACACATGGTGCATATATAAATGTTCTAGCTGGGGGGTTTAATTAAGAAGAATTTAAGAAGAGTTATAACCAGTTTTATTTTAGTCACTTACTTTCTCCCTCTTGGAGAGAAAATAAAACCCACTATGCCAGCCAAAAATAGGTTGCTTTGCTAAGTTTTGACCTTAGCCAAGTACTTATAAGAGGAAGTACTCAGAAAAAATCATATAAGGTGTTCACAGAATTTTACCTTGGCCATGCCTTTATAGAAGGCATTCACTACTAAGTATAGAAAAATATGAAAGCTATATAACTTAAGCTCAGTGATGGAAACTCATGGTCTGAAAAGAAACTCTTTTTAAGTAGCTATAAACACATGGCCTAAAAACCCTAACTAATGAAAAGTTTCAAGTTTCATGTTACAGTTCAGGGAAGGCCTGTAAGTAGAAAACTGGGCCAGAGAAGCACAGAAACAACCTTCTAACCTTCCAAGAGACAAAGAAGTCAGATATATTTGAAAGTAACCTTTAGATGCCCTTTTCCCAAAGTGGGGGGCTGAAGGAGTCTCCCCACAAAAAGGACCATTACCTGTGAATCCTGGTGAGCAGACACAGCTGTAACGATTAACGCCATCCATACAGACTCCATGGACACACGGGTTACTTGCACAGTCATCAAAATTGATTCACAATTAACACCTGCAAAGAAGAAAGCAAAGAGAAACCGTGCAGTGTTAGCATAGAAATACCAATGATCTTTGTTTGTGATGCTAGGTGTTAGGAAATCTCACGAGTATCTAGCCAACCCTGAATGAAAGTAGCATTTCTGAAAGCTCAGTCCTCCAGACCTTGTCAAAGGTATCATGAGGTCAAATGATTAATCACACTAAGCCACTATTTGTCTTTTTTATTGTGTTGGCATTTCCACTAATGTTACAAAAGCAATGGAGGCAATTAAAATAAATTCACTGATTAAAAAAAAAGTCCAACAGACCCTGTGACAGAGTCTTCAGAACCTGGCAACAGTTCTTCATGATGTATGCACCATCAGGGCAGAGATTTTTATCTCTTTTGCCTCAAGTATCCAGAGCAGTTTATAGCATATGTTGCCTCATTTTAAGTACAAATTAGGGAGCCAAAGTTAATATACAGCTGCAATGACAATTAGTTGAACTGATTCCTTTTACACACTGAACAATTCTCAGTCACTGGCAGCAAGGAGCCTGTCATCACTTCTGCCTTAATTCTGAGGCTGACAGTTTTCTATGACCTTGAATATAAGGTGCTTCCTAATTTCAGAAATGTTGAAGATTTTTTTTTAAAAAGTGTAGCTCAGCGTTGAAGAAATCTGCAAGGCAGCTGACAGCCAGCAGGAGGCACAGCAAGAGCTGTACTTTGATCTGTTTAACCCCAGGGGTGGGACACATGGGCAAATGGTAAGATGAGAATCAAAAATGAAGGACCCACTAAAGGGGCCCTGGTTAGCAAGCCAACGATTTGGAGTGGCATGAAAGGTCAATGCGAAGGGTATGGGATGGATTAAGGAGAGAAGAACACTGGGCAGGCCATGACACAGAGCTGGTTTAAAGAAACGGTGCTCAAGGCCAAGGACATGCCATAGGAATGAAAGCACGGATGAACGTGAGAAGTCATAAGAGTTACAGTCTTTATCACTTAGAAACTGAGTCAATGAAGAGAGTAAAGGAGAGTCATGGAAATCCAGTTACCATACCTGATGTCTAGGAAAATACTCTTGACAGATGTCGTGAATGAGGAAGAGGAGTTGGTGTTGGAAGACAAAAATCCTGATTCTCGATCTTTGAATTTAAAACATTAACTGCTTATGTGGGTCTTGTCAATTGATCTCCATGGACATGACTGCTTTAGAATATCAGACTATACCCAACCAAATTATTGCCCAGTTCCCATATTTCCATTTTGATGATAAAGCTACGGCTTTAGATTACAATAAGTATCTTACTGAAAAAATAAAGAGCAATGGAGGTATGACTGCTGGCATCTTAGCAGGAATCCAAAAAGTGCCAAACTGTACTGCACTAGTGTTTTTATTCTTCACCTCCATGTACTCAGTTAAAACAATACAAAAAAGATAGTTTCACTTAAGAATGACCTTGATGAAGCTGCCAAAGTATTAACTTTATGATTTGTCTATACCTTGACCCTTGAGTATACCTCTATTGTTTTGTGTGATGAAATAGAAAATACACATAAAGCCATCCTGTGGCATGCCAACATACAGAGCAGTCTCCAGGAAGCAGTTGTGTGACTGAGTACTAAACTGAAACTGCAACTTTTTTCACAGAATCCCGTTTTAATTGAAAGAGCAACTGACAGATAAACCAGGACTATTCAGACCTAAGTAATTAGCAAATAGTTAAGTGAAAGAAACAAGCCTGCTGTTCATTTCAAGAAAAACAACTATGACAATACTGTGCTCCAGAGGTAAAATTTAAGCTTTCATTAGAATTTTGGGACTTGTATCTACCACTATAAGCTTGATACTGACTGTTACTATTAAGGGCTAATGTTCAGGACAAATCTTACAGAGTCATAGCTTTCTCCTGGGGTGTGTTGCCTTCCTCTTGGTATATTCCCCAGATGAATGGCAAAGTTTGACTATGTTCAGAAAAGTTTAATTATAGATACAGGTAACTAAATAGTAGAGATACACCAATCCTTACTGTTACCACTATTCTGTAAAAATACTCATATTATATTACTTAACATCAATTTAGTGATGAATTTGGATATCATAAAAGAGTATCTTGGCAGTTTAAAAAGTCTAAAAATTAAGCCTGATAATTAGGATATAAACTAACAAATGAAATTTCCACAACAAAATTCCTAATATTTATTCACTCAAACTTTATGTGAATATTTATTAATAATTACTATATTGAAAATGTATTGAGTCATTATTGTGAGCAAAATACTCTGCTTCCCACTTGATATAACTTTATTTTCTCACTTCAGTGCCAAACCAATTTGTGTTACACCCATTTTATCATGCACTTGTACAATTACATCAGCACAGCTAGGATGTGAACCCAGCTCTCTGGATTCTATACACTTCACCGCACCACACTGGGCACTGTGATTAATGTGACTATGCTGCCTTGCTAGCCACAGATGAGGCAAAGGTTTCAATATTCCTTAATTACAAATGGATACCTTTAGGAGATGTGTCCAGCCCTTGATTGACAATCCCAATTAATCCACAACAGACCAAGGCAGGCCCCAGGAAGCCATGCGGTTTAATGGGACTGCCCCTAAATCCATGTTGTATTCTACCAGGAACAGACACTCAGCTCAAGCTGGGCCAATGAAATGATCTCATTGGAACACTGGAACACGAACTGGGTGACTGATGGTCTGCATGTGGCCCTACTTCCTGCTAATCCCCAAGCCTCATTATTCAAGTCTCACTTGGAATCTGTAAGATGCTTCTGTGTGCTTTCACAGAATTCCTTCTGCTTGTCTGTATCTGTTGTTTGCTGATGATTCTTTTAGCTAGTCAATGCAGTTTCTATAACTTGAAACTTCCCCCAAACTTACTTAAGATCACAGGTGAAAAAAGGCATTAGTAGTGATTCTGGGTAGTATACTGTGCTTTAAGTACTTAGTGAGTGAGAAACTACAATTATAACCTGCAGATTGTAAAGTATCCCTTCTATCCATATACTCATCCAAACCCCAAGATACCAACTCAGACTATGTTATGAATGGGTTATGATTCTTAGATTGCAACTCAAGAGTCTATTCATAATGGTTAATTGAGTGAATCCTTTCACCCAGGCTCCCTGTACATGCCAGGTCCTTCTGCAAACGTTACAGACCAAGATCTCTTTATGTGGTCTGCATCTCTTTGCGTGAATTCTCCAAATAGTCACAGGAATGAATCTGGCAGTCTTCTGAAAGAACCTGCACCTTCCTTCTTTATGCTGCCTGCACGCCACTGATATTTACTACCTGCCTTTCTCACTGACAGCTACTTCCACCTTGACTTCTCTGTACTCCCCAGGGAACACACCTGATCCATCCTGGCATAATAATATAATCCCAGAGAAAACAAAATACTTGCCAGCCCACCACTCACCCAGGTTTCCAGTACACTTTTTATAATGGGAACGATAGCAAAGCCTAAAACAGCCCCACCATTCTAAAGGCATCCATTCAATTGCTTGTAAATCTCTCAAATTTCTTTTCGTACTGCAATTTCTCATGTCTGGGGACCAGCCCGGAAGCAAATTGCTTTTGGAAGGTTTCACAAAGATCTATTCAGCTCTTTTAGAGAGTTATCTAAACGTGGGGAGGGGGGAGGCATTTTCAACTGGGAAGGCATGGGATGTTTTTCGTATGCTTGAGCAACTCAAAAAGGACTTTGTTTTCAAACTTGGCATGTACGAGTTCCTGGATGAAGACCAGGGCCTTTGACAAGTTTGAAGAAATGGATTTGGAAATAACAAAATAAAATGAGGGCAGCTAACCGCCTCCCCCACCTTTGCCCCCAACACAGGCCATTTTCCTTAAATGGAGAATGAGTTCTCAATAAATCACTCCTTGTATTGGCAGGTTCCCTTCTAACAGAGGCACACACTAGTTAATCTTCCACTAATACATTTTCCTTTGATCTGAGACACAGAACTTCTCTGTCCATTAACCACAGTTGTGACCATAATTATTCCTCGAATAAGTAAAACAGAATCCACTGAAATCTGTGAAATGCTGCTGCCTGAGAAAACAGCTCAACATTTCCCCAGCAAGGAGTAGCATGCCCTCGCGACTAACAAGCCGCCATTCAACTGGAGGCAGGAAACAGCCATGAACTGGGGATGGGAAACGACAGCTCTGCATTCTAATTGACAATAACCCAGACATGTTACAGCATCTCTCCTCTCCCTGAGTCCCCCAAATGCCCAAAGCCCAGCAGAGAAAAACAGCAGAAGAAAGACGACCCGTGAAAGATAGTGTGTTAGTTGCTCAGTCATGTCCAACTCTATGACCCCATGGACTATAGCCTGCCAGGCTCCTCTGTCCATGGAATTCTCCAGGCAAGAATACTGGAGTGGGTTGCCATTTCCTTCTCCATTAAAGATACTGGACTCTAAAAGGGAGGAAAAGCTACTGGAAGAACAGGAGGGATGGACAGGGAAGGACCGACTTCATTAATCTGAGTAAGGCGGAAGTTAAAGACAATCCAACTGAGCCACAAAAGTAAGAAGGTTTTCAATTTTCAATAATAATTTCAATTTTTTGAAGTGGTATGCCTCCTTTTGATTATAAAAAAACACACACAGAATCATCACCTCTGTGAAGCTATTGTCTCTGACTTCCCTACTGGCTAGAGCTCTCTGCCCCTGAGCTGTTTCTGGCTATGGTTTGGCTGTGCCTCTCAGAATCAAGACTATATTTCTGGTACCTAAGCATGTGCTGAGAAAGTCTGAGACATCAGTGTAAACTGCTTTAGAGAAACGGTGAGCGCTCCAAAGGCAGTGAAGAGTGGGCTTACCTGACGTCCCTGGCTGGCAGTTGCACTGGTAACCGTTCACCAGGTCGATGCAGCGGCCCTCATTCAGGCAAGGGCTGCTGTAGCACTCGTCTATCTGGTCGCTGCAGATGGCGCCCATGTAGCCCGGATTGCAGACGCAGGTGTAGGAGTCGATGCCATCCTGACACTGGCCGTGGTGGCAAGGGTCAGGGTCACAGTTGTCAATGTTCTCCTCGCACAACACACCAGTGAATCCTTAGAAGGAATCGTACCCAAGATACTTAAAACCCAAGGCGCACATTCCACTCCTGAGCATGCCTGTAGCCCCAGCATCCTCTTAATCCTACACATCCCATATCGTAAACAATTCATGCTGTAGGCCATAAGCAACTGGAACTGACTATCTGTACTGTTTATAAGGCAAGCCTAGAGATTTGTTTAAAACGAAGTTGTTCAAGTCAGATCTGTAAAATTCAAATAGCTTTTTCTACATGATCAATAATTTCACTGCAGAGACATTTTAACTGCATCTTAACTGCATATTGGACTTCAGTGGGGAATAGCTCTCATAATTTTCCTTAATATATTTATCTCTATATGCCTTTCCTCCCAAACCAGTCTGCATATATAGGTACTAAATTCATGACTTCATGTACCTTATCTTTCCAATTCTGACCTGAGAGGACAGAGAACTTTTCTTTATTCCTCCCAACCTCCCAGGAATCTAGGCAAATACAGTAAGTTTTTTAACCAATACTTGTTAAATAAAATGACCAAGTTAAGATAGTTAAAGGAGGCAAATAAGAGTTCCTTTATCCAACCTTAAATCTTTCTAAGAGACTTTGGAAAGACTCTCCTCCCTTTTAAACATGAGTTCAAAGTTTAAATTCTCTCCAGTGAAAGTTATACTCCATAAGCATAATCTTAGCCAGAAGAAGACCTAATCTGAAACTTTTCCAACAGAGACCAGAGTTTGTGAAAAGAAAAGGAAGCTGAGTGGATCATTTGACAGGGCCTACTCTGAGAAGGCCTATTAAGTGGTAATACTACTGAAATAATAATTCTCTGTTTATTTTTATGAGTTAGTTTGCTTTTCTGTGATCACACAAAAAAATCATGCACATGATGCTTAAAATCTTTCAAGAATCCATTTTTTAATATAAGAAAAAATGTCCTGAATTATATTCATAACTTCTTTCTTAAATAGTCAGATAAAAAGGAAACTGGGAAATTATCTTTTCTAATAATTTCTGATCCTTCTCTGTACAATAATGGTCTGTACAGAAGCAAATGTGTAACAAGAAATGTCTAGCTTACTCAAATCCACTCCCAAATTAGAAATGTCGCCACTGATTAGAAATGTAGAATATTTGTAAACATTCTTTTTGATTCTAGTAGCAGGAGTCAGGAAAGAGGACTCAAACTTTCCCAGAGAGAGCTCTCTCCCCTGTCCCGATACACATTTGACTCTCAAAGCATCAATCATATTTATGCAGAAAATTCCTGCACTTGCCCACCACTGCATTTCTGAGCCTTTGTTTGATCCCTTGCCTCAAGAAACACAGAGACAGGCCTCCTGCTGAGAAGCCCAATGACAAACAGTTTTCAGCTGGAATTCTTCCCTTTTGCAGAGGAATAAGGCAAAGCCAGCTGGAAACTGGCCACTGCCAAAATCTGCCCTAGAAAGACAGGGACACCAAATGGAAATGTCTAGGCCAGGCCATCATTGCAGTGAAGGAAGCAGGTGTTGTAGAAGGAAACAGAGAGAGCAGCAGGGAAGAGGCTGGAAGAAGCCCCTTCTACACACAGAGCAGCCCATCAGTAGACTGGCCTGGCAGGGCGGCGAGAACAGTCTCCTATTTAGTGCAGATGGACCTGCCAGGGGAATGAGAGTGAAAAAGTCTTACCTGTGGCACACTGGCACTCATAGCCATTCGGGTGATCTATACACTTTGCCCCATTCAGACACGGAGTACTAGAACAGTCGTCAATGTCGATCTGGCAAACTGGCCCCGTGAATCCTTAAAAGGGCACATGATGACACACGTCAGAGGATTGTCTTATGTTTCCCTCACTATCAGAGTGATGCCCAGGAAGAGCTGGGCTGTTACTGGCAGGCTTATACCCCTGGATCAGCACATGGAGAATTTTTCTCCTGAACAGGTACCTGGGATAACAGGTGAGGCTCAGGGCATCAGAGGTACCGGGGTGTCTCTCTCACCTCTTTTTTTTCCCAGTGTAGATTTCACTTCAACTTAAAGTAGGAACTGAATGCATACAGACAGAACCCCCTAAGAAGTGAATGTATCTGCACAGAAACTGGGACCTTCTCTCTGAAGAAACAAGAGAGGCTGTAGCCTAAGGCAGAAAATTCAGTGTGTCTTCCACAATGGCTGAGGGGGGCAAAAGGAGAGACACAGCGTTCTTTGGAAAGAACTGACTTGTGCTATTAATGTACCCATGGGTGAAATGTCTAAAAATAATCATCTCAGAGAAAGGTTTCAAGAATATGACTCACAGGAAAAAATAAAATCCTGAATAACCTAGAACTACAGGCTTCCGTGAGGTATGAACTTTCTGAAATGTACACACAGACGGCGAGGTCATGGGCCATTCAGAACAGACGTGGACTTCTGGCCACAAAGGATTTGGAAGATGTACTAGCTGAAGCAAATCCCCCACTTCTGTACACACACACTCCTATCCCAAAGCGCTCACTTTAATGACTTCCTCATGTAAGAGCCCACACACATTCTCTCCCTCCTCTCTTCCCTGTGGTCAGTCGGCTTTGTGCTTTCAAAGAAAACAGGGGCAGGTGGTGGGCACTTACCAGGCGGACACAGACACTGGAAGCGATTGACTTTATCCACACACTGTCCATTGTTCACACAAGGGTTGCTCTGACATTCATTTATCTCCAACTCACAATGCACACCTTTGAAACCTGAACGAAATGGACCACCCAAGCAGCTTAGAAAAAGACAAAGGCATACTCTAGCCAAGAAAGCACAACTTCATAAAGCTGACTACATCCTTTATGCATATGAACATTTCTGCAGAGGGAAAAGAGGACTATGCCATGATTGAAAACAGTCACTGTGAGCATCAGTCAGACACGGGCATATTCTGGGATATCCATGTCATTGTGGAGACGGAGAAGAGGTTACCTCCAAAGACCTTGGTAAGACCTAGCATGCCAACAAAGACTGAACTACATTCTCTGATCAGTCCAGGCACTGCTTTCAGGACAGTGCCAGGCCCACAGGGTCCCCAGTCCTAAGGACCAGCTGAATGAATCAGAGATGCTGTTGTACTCAGGGTGTAAGTCAAAGTCAGGAGGGCCTGCCAAGGCTAGAGTGGTTAGCACCCATAATCAGGCCAAGCAGCCCCTGACAGCTGTCATTTTAAGCTAAAGTTCAGCTGTGCTCTCTTAAGTATTCAAGCAGAGGTCTCTGCAGAAGAGTTCCAAGATATAACACAGCATGTGTATCTCACCATGAGATAAACAAGTTCCTATACAATTATGGGTAATGTTATTTTCTATAAATGGAATGGTATGCTATTTGTAATATATCAGGGGATAAGGAAACCTTGCTATTTAAAGAATTTTTATGATAAATACTTTATTAAATCAAAGTATACTTGCATTTTAAAAATCTTCTGAATTTTTCTCTCACAAGTATCTGGGTTTTGACATGATGGGACTGTTTTCCATAGTTCTAAGAATTTTAACATGGGCCTTAGTCCTTAAGGGTCCCCTTGCATATGTGCGTGCTAAGTCGCTTCAGTCGTGTTCGACTCTTTGCGACCCAATGGGTTATAACCCGATAAGCTCCTCTGTCCATGGAATTCTCCAGACAAGAATAATGGAGTGGGTTGCCATGCCCCCCTCCAGGGGATCTTTCCAACCCAGGGATCAAACTGATATCTCCAGCGGCTCCTGTACTGCAGGCAGATTCTTTACCACTGAGCCACCAGGGACGCCCTAAGGATCCCATGGCTAGGGATTAAATGCCAACAGAGCTTACGGAAATGCCACACTGTACTGAGTGCTCTGCCTAAGACAAGCACAGTGCAAGGTCTCTGGTCTAGACCCCACACACCAACGGCCCATGTACCTGGCATGCACAGACATGTGAAGCCTCCAATCTTATCCAAACAGGTGGCATCATTCTTGCAGGGGTCTGAGTGGCACTCATTGATGTCCATCTCACAACGAGGTCCTGCATAGCCCTTCAGGCACTCACAGTGGAAGGCACCATCTGTGTTCACACATTTTCCTGCATGCTCACAAGGATTGCTGTTGGCTGGAAGACACAAGCACCCATAACCAGGATCAAAGCACTCGATGGAGCCTCCACAAATGTGGACTACAGAAGTGGGTCGATTAGTACCATTAGGGCCAGTCCTCTAATAATCTGATTCTCAGTTTCTTACATCATTCTAATCAATCCATCAGAAAGTAAGTTAAGTAAATAATTAAATGAAGAAGGAAGGAAGGAAGTAGGGAAAGAAAGACAAACGAGGGCAATCTCAACTCTCGTGTGTCTCTGCTGTTCTTATGCCCAAACAGTCACCAAGGTGGGGATCCATGTTAAGAGTCAAGCACAAACCTCCTATCTATTTGAATTCCCAGGATAGACTACATGGTTGCACTGAAAGGTCAGTTGTAAACAGGGGCATATAACAGGTCTGAGGTTCGGATGAAACATGCACACAGAGTGAAGCGTGCTTCTGCTGAGACGTCTGCTGAGCGCGACTGACAGGAACAGGAAGGGCTCCGCGTACTCACCCATGGCACACTCATCCACATCCTCTGTACAGTCACTCCCTTTGTAGCCTTGCGGGCAGGTGCAAATATACTGGCCATTCAGAGGGTTGGTGTCACACAGCGCCCCCTTGTGGCAGGGGTTGCTGATGCATGCGTCATCCAGATGACATAGGAGACCTGTCACAGGGGTGGGGAAAGCAAAAGAAAGAGAAAATGTCCCTTACCTGGGGAATGAGTTTCTCTTTCATGGAGGATGGAACACCTTAGGACTGGCAAGTCAGAATCCAATGTGAAGATTTAGAGGCAATTTCCCCTTTGCCTGATCCTGCCTTAGGGACATGCTGCCGCTACATGCAAAGCAAGAAGCTTCTGCAGACACCTCTCTCTATACTCTGAATCTGAGCCTTCAGCTAGACCCCTCCTCAAGGGTAGATAATGTGAGGGATTTGGGAGATGGTTAGATGCTGGAATCAGGAAAAGGGAGATATCCTTCCCACTGGGCTGTCACGTCTAACATAAAAATGGAGGCAGCTCTGTTCAATCTGAATTCCAGATAAACAACGAATAATTATTTACTCTATGTCTCAAATATTACATACATCCTATATTTTAACTGGCAACCCACTTTCCCAAGACCATGCTACCTGATGATCTTGGGGCCACCTGCATTTCATTCGCCTCAGAAAAAAAAAAAAAACCCAGCTGAACATCATCAACCTATACTTGGGCAGCTTTTTAATAGTGTCAACATTCCTGGCTCAAGTGCCCTCAGGACTCTGAAGACATGACTAGGCCCCATGTTCTGCATAGTTCACATGGGAACTGGATTTTCCAGTC
>SJYC01094948.1:0-23596 GCA_006408675.1 Madoqua kirkii
CGGATTCATGTCAATGTATGGTGAAACCAATACAGTATTGTAAATAAAATTTTAAAAATAAATAACTTAATTAATTTAAAAAAAGTAACTGTAAAAGGTAGCAAAGAAAATAGTGCAAATTTAGGGTTTTAGCTTAAGAAATATTTATTTCAGAAAAGGGATATATATAGCAATGATGATCCATGCTTCTTATAGCCATGTGTATAATGTGAGTACTTTGTCAATAGGAGATAATGGCTTTATATTATGACCTGAAAATAAAAACAAGAATAGTAAAAAAAAAGAAAAGAAAAGAAAAGAAAAAGAAATAAATGGAATTTAACGTGTAAGGTCAGAAGTAAAGACAATTACAGCTCCAAGAGGCGTTTGTATTTATTATGTGTCTTCTGTGTACCAACATGCCTCATTCCCCCACCTACTATATTTAAACATCTCTAGAGAAACAACTCCTTGGAAACAGTATTTTTGTTTTCATAATGGAGTATATTAGTGATTTTATATTAAACCTCTTATTAAACAAAATGTCTTATGGTTTAGAGGGCATCTATCTAGTACTTGGCATAAGAAGCACAAGATCTGTCTCAGTAGTGATTAATTTGGACCCATCTGTGAAGTAAAAGATTAACATTGCTTTACCCATCCTGACATACTCAGTATTCCAGTAAAAAATACCAACATGCCTCATTCCCCCACCTACTATATTTAAACATCTCTAGAGAAACAACTCCTTGGAAACAGTATTTTTGTTTTCATAATGGAGTATATTAGTGATTTTATATTAAACCTCTTATTAAACAAAATGTCTTATGGTTTAGAGGGCATCTATCTAGTACTTGGCATAAGAAGCACAAGATCTGTCTCAGTAGTGATTAATTTGGACCCATCTGTGAAGTAAAAGATTAACATTGCTTTACCCATCCTGACATACTCAGTATTCCAGTAAAAATACTTCATTTAATATGTTTGCTTCATGTAATCTCTGCCACATTGCCACCTAGCTCAACAGATATTAAACAGCTGAATAATTGAAAATATTAAATTATTTCAGAAGATATAAGCCATAATTATACAAAAGTAAAAATGAAATGGAAATCTTTTATAGTACCAAGTTTTTGCTAAAAGTTTGGTGCTATTCACAAAAATTCCACTTTCTTGAATTCTTCAGAAGCACATGCACTGTAAAAGAAGGCACGCTTAAATAATGTGAAAATTCCATGAAAAAAACACAGTGAATACAATCAGAGAGGTAAAGGCCTGTAAAATACTGGAATGAAAGCTGAGGTTCTGAATGAGGTGAAGCTTGTGAAAACACAAAAGCAAATAAAAATATTCACCTCTCTCTTTATGGGAGAAGGGGGATTTTATGTTGACAGCAACAAGAAATTCAGAAGGTCAAGCCCCCAGTGTGGTAAGGAGAGAGAGCAATCCAATAATGCATTTTGCATTATACATAAGTGGCAGCCTAGGATGCTCTAAAGGAAGCAAGTTTTAGGTCTGCTGTGGGTTGAATGGTTGTGTCCCCTCAAAATTCCCAAGTTAAAGCCCTAGGTGCAGGAACTGGGCAATTCTGAGGTGTAGATGAGCTCACGAGGATGGAGTCCTGTGATGGGATTCACACCCTCACAAAATCAGGAAGAGATACAGATTCTCGTCTGTTTCTCTGCCTGCACACGCCAAGGAAGGCCGTGTGAGGACACAATCAGGAAGACAGCCCCTCACTAAACCCACAACTACCCTGGCACCCTGACCTCAGACCCACAAAGGCAGAGAATCTTCATATGTTCTATTCACTCATATATCCTAAGGGGCACACAGTGCCTACAGACTAAGCACTAAGTATCTGTTGAATTAACTCACCGAGTTTCAAGCTGACTCTATCACTTACTAAGGAAGTTTTGATGAACAAGTTATACCTTTTAACTTCAGTTCTTTCAGCTATAAAATAATCACAATGGACATTACCTCCCAGAATTAAGGTTAAATGAGGTAACCTATGCAAATAGATGCTATATTGCAGACACTCAATAAACGTTAGTGTCTGTTTTCTTCTCTTTCATCTTCTCTGTCAAGAAGAATCATCAGCAGGTTGGAAAGAAGAAACCACAGCAGCTACCATATGTGACAGAGAGAACACAGCTACAATCAAGAGTAGCAGTTCCCTGTAATATACAGATGATTGTAAAGCAAATAGAATAACTTTCCAGAACAAACACAATGCTTCCAATCAAGCTTAGGAAATGACACTTCTTGTGAAATAAGTTTTGCAGCAATAATTTAATACAGAGTACATACCTTTAAACAGTCTCTGAGAAACAAAGCTGGGTAGTTTTATGTAGTAGAAATCAGGGAATAAAAAGGAAAAACTGAAGAATATGAAAGTGCATAAAATAAAAGGAGAGTGATATAATATATAAGTTATGATAAGTGATATAAAATACTGAGTACCCTTTAAGACTGAAATTAGGGTAAAAAGGAAAACATAAACTCAAGCAATTTTCAAGAAATGCACTAATTAACTAATACACACACGTATGCCCAAACATGATTTTAAAACAGGGAATAGAATATACACAATTACAGAAAATAATGCTGATGGGAGTGTAATGGTACTGAGAAGCCCTTACTCCAAAGCATCTTGGACAGACAGAAATTATTAGTATTTTCACAAGTTGTAAAAGAACCTCCACTAGCTTTGTTCGCAGTGATGCTTTCTAAGCCTACTTGACTTCACATTCCAGGATGTCTGGCTCTAGGTGAGTGATCACACCATCGTGATTATCTGGGTCATGAAGATCTTTTTTTGTATAGTTCTTCTGCATATTCTTGCCACCTCTTCTTAATATCTTCTGCTTCTGTTAGGTCCATATCATTTCTGTCCTTTATCGAGTCCATTTTTGCATGAAATGTTCCCTTGGTGTCTCTAATTTTCTTGAAAAAGCCGATTGATGAAAGTGAAAGTAGAGAGTGAAAAAGCTGGCTTAAAGCTCAACATTCAGAAAACAAAGATCATGGCATCGGTCCCATCACTTCACAGGAAATAGATGGGGAAACAGTGGAAACAGTTTCAGACTTTATTTTAGGGGGCTTCAAAATCACTGCAGATGGTGACTGCAGCCATGAAATTAAAAGACGCTTACTCCCTGGAAGGAAAGTTATGACCAACCTAGATAGCATATTCAAAAGCAGAGACATTACTATGCCAATAAAGGTCCGTCTAGTCAAAGCTATGGTGTTTCCAGTGGTCATGTATGGATGTGAGAGTTGGACTGTGATGAAAGCTGAGCACTCAAGAACTTATGCTTTTGAACTGTGGTGTAGGAAAAGACTCTGGAGAGTCCCTTGGACTGCAAGGAGATCCAACCAGTCCATTCTGAAGGAGACCAGTCCTGGGTGTTCATTGGAAGGACTGATGTTAAAGCTGAAACTTCAATACTTTGGCTACTTCATGTGAAGAGTTGATTTGTTGGAAAAGATGCTGATGCTGGGAGGGATTAGGGGCAGGAGGAGAAGGGGAAGGCAGAGGATGAGATAGCTGATGGCATCACCGACTCAATGGACATGAGTTTGAATAAACTCCGGGAATTGGTGATGGACAGGGAGGCCTGGTGTGCTGTGATTCATGGTGTCACAAGGAGTCAGACACGACTGAGCGACTGAACCAAACTGAAATTACTCATATCCAGGGCTTCCCTTCTCACTCCAGTTTTCTAGCCTAGAGGATCCCATGAACAGAGGGATCTTATCTGCATCAATAAAATAATAGAAATGAGATAGATCAATGATGGGTAAAGAGATGAACATGTTATTAAGCAAGTATAATAAAATATTAATAATTATATCTGAAAGTGAAAGTCTCTCAGTCGTGTCCAACTCTTTGTGACTGCATGGAATTCTTCAGGCCAGAATACTGGAGTGGGTAATCTTTCCCTTTTCCTGGGGGTCTTCCCAACCCAGGGATCAAACCCAGGTCTCCTGCATTGCAGGCAAATTCTTTACCAGTTGAGCCACAGGAGAAACCCAAGAATATTGGTGTGGTTAGCCTCTCCCTTCTCCAAGGGATCTTTCTGACCCAGGAATTGAATCGAGGTCTCCTGCATTGTATATGGATTCTTTACCAACTGAGCTATCAGAGAAGCTTTAAGTTATGAATAAATGTTCACTCTAAAAGTCTTTCAATTAATGTTTGGATTGTTTCACAAAGTACTGGAAAAGATTGCTCCTGAAAACTAGCTACAATACATTTTCAATTAAGAATACATTCTCTGTTTTCAGAATGTATAATCATTTGAAGAAACTGTGCAGGAAGAAAATGAAAAAGAATTTGCTGTGATTTGTCTTCTGACAGAGACTCCAGGTTACCAGTGCATGATGCCCCTCAATTGGTTTAAGATGATTATTGAATAACACTAATACTCATGGAAAACTGTATTTAATGTTTTTTAAAAATGATTTTTCAAGGTTTTGGTCCCTGCTCATGTTCGTATTTCTTGACTCCTACGCATATTTTCCCTTCAAAGAAAAATCTATAAGCAATATTGGCAAATCTGCCAATAACTGAAATAAATGAGTACCTTATTCAGACATTTCAGTTCAGTCTTGATAAGAAGTAAGATCTTTGGCTGGCATTTTTAAATTTTCATAATACTATCATTTTGATCTTAGTCCTTTGTGGTGAGTGAACTTATAACTATTATAGATAGTAAGAATGGAATTCCCTTTATGTATTTCCTGAATAGAATATTAAGCCATTCCAATAGGCCTTTTCTCAGATAATAGTACAAGGAAATCTCATTTTATTCAGAAGGGCACTTGTCTGTATCTCCAAAGTACACAGGACTGTTTAATGTGAATTGAGCGTACGTATTAAACCCAAAGCATGTTGGATACAGCTGAAATCCAATAGATGGCAGTGAAACACACAACAATTCACTGACTTTTGAATTCTAACTTGATTGCTTTGTAAGCTGTTAGTCTATTGCCAATTAAAAACTCTCATAAAATGTAGAATCTCTTTAGAGTCATATTACATTGGCAAAATACTGTGAGGTCTTGGATGAGAAATAGCTTTAAACTTACGGGATCCATGAGGATACTGTGGCTTTGTGGGATTAAAGGACTTGTTTGAAGTTACATAAGCAAGTTTGTGGTGAATTCAAGTGTAGAATCAACATGATCCAATGGTCCTTGTGTGAATTCTAAGTTCACCTCACAGCTGGACATTTCTTGAAAGATTGATGCTGTATTTAATTAACACTAATAACCCATTGATGCAAAAGAGGTACAGGGTGAGTCTGGAAATGGGCACGGGTTAAGCCACGAAGGGCCATCTAGTCACTAGGAAGGATTAGCAATCTTATTTAAGTGCAAAGCATAATGCAATGGAATTTAGCTTTACATATTTAAAATAATTTTTGGAGTTAAAAGAAAAAACAACACACAACAGCCTCTTCCTCCATAGCCATCACCCCCGCCCCCTCACCTGCCCACCCCAAGATACTGATTCACTTTGTCTGGGTATGGATCTGGAAACTGGCATGTAGAAAAGATTTCCCAAATGATTCCAGTATGTAGTCAGGATTGAGAAAATATAGCAGAGTAAATCCCAGAATCATGGACTTTGGAATCAGGAGAGATGGGATTTGCTCTGTGCCCTATCTGGGCTTCCCAGGTGGCTCTGTGGATAAAGACTCCACCTCCAAAGAAGGAGATGAATGAGGCACATGCTTGATCCTTGCATTGGGAAGATCCTCTGGAGGAGGGCTTGTGACCCATTCCAATATCCTTGTGTGGAGAATCCCATGGACAGAAGAGCCTGCTGGGCTGCAATCCACTGGGTCACAAAGAGTCAGACACAACTGAAGATACTGTGCATGCAGGCTCCACACCCCTAAGCTTAGTGAACTCTTTCTTATACATTATTTAATCCCTTTAATCCTTGGTTGACTCTTATTTAAAATGGGTGATGATAGTTTTACCTACTTCATAGGATTAGTTTTAGGATTACATGTAAATCAGGGCATTTCTAATCTATTACTTCAAGTAGTTTTGTAAATTCAGTATGAATGCTTTTGAATGCATTCTTTGATTCTTCAATTGTGGAACTCCATTTTACTTTGTTACTGTGGTATTTTATCTTGACATTGATTCATGAATTTCATAGTTGGTAATCATTCAAAGACTTTCATGATGACATGAATACAGGCTAGTCTCATCAAATTTGAAAGTTAATGCTGGTGAATTAAATTGTATTTCTCTGAATCAAGTCACCATAGAATTATTTTTTATAGCACAATTGTAAGGACTGCTGTGTAGAAAGAAATTTGTCTTTACATCAGTTAGCTATAGCTGCAGAATAAGACACTTCAAAATTTAGTGGCTTAAAACAACAATGATCTATTTAGATCTAAGTTCTGTCCGTCGATTTAGGCTTGTCTGCTATTGCTGCTGCTATTGCTAAGTTGCCTCAGTCATGTCTGACTCTGTGTGACCAGTAGACGGCAGCCCACCAGGCTCCCCCATCCCTTGGATTCTCCAGGCAAGAACACTGGAGTGGGTTGCTGTTTCCTTCTCCAATGCATGAAAATGAAAAGTGAAAAGTGAAGTCGTCTCTGACTCTTCGAGACCCCATGGACTGTAGCCCACCAGGGTCCTCTGCCCATGACATTTCCAGGCAAGAGTACTAGAGTGGGGTGCCATTGCCTTCTCCGTTAGGCTGGTCTAGGACAGACAATTCTCCTGGATTTAGGTGATCCTCATTGCAATTCCTGGTGTGTTGATAGTCAGCTACCAGGTCTTCTATGGGCTGGTGTCTACAATGGGGTCTGCTGGGATGACTGATCTCAGCTTCAGGTGGTCTCTAATCTTCTGGCATGGTGCTCTGGGATTCTTTAAATGGCATTACAGGGGTCCCAAGAGAACTGACTGGGTCTTCCCAGGCGGCTCAGTGGTAAAAAAAAAAAAAAAAAAACAAAAATCCACCTGCTAAATCAGGAGACCCAGGTTCCACTCCTGCATCAAGAAGATCCTGTGGGAAAGAAAATGGCAACCCACTGCAATATTCTTGCCTGGGAAATCCCATGGATAGAAGAACCTGGCAGATGACAGTCCATGGGGTCACAAAAGAGTTGGACACAACTTAGCAACTAAACAACAAGAAAACTGGCCAGTGTACACAAAGCCTCTTGATGCCAAGGCTTAGAATTTGTGCACTATCTCTTCTGAAGTTTTCTGGTTGTCAGACTAAGTCACAAGACCAGCCCAGATGTAAGCAGTAGCAAAATAATTCTCATCTCTTAATAGGAAGAGGTGCAAGGAATATAGACCCAGAAAAGTGTGAAGTGTCAGGGGCATTTCTTACAATCTATCTTTTTGAAGTTTCTTAAGAAATAAAAACTCTAGTCATTTGCTGAGAATTACAGAGAAACAGATATCAGATAATTTTTAGGAAAAATCTTGTTATAGTTGAAATAATGAGCTCCCTGTTTCTGCTAAGGAGTGATTCCATTTTGCACACATATATGTAGAAATGACTGACACATTAATTAGAAGATCTAAGAAGGATAATCATAACGGTGTAATCACTCACCTAGAGCCGGACATCCTAGAATGTGAAGTCAAGCAGGCCCTAGAAAGCATCATTACGAACAAAGCTAGTGGAGGTGATGGAATTCCAGTTGAGCTATTTCAAATCCTACAAAATGATGCTGTGAAAGCACTGCACTCAATATGCCAGCAAATTTGGAAAACTCAGTAGTGGCCACAGGACCAGAAAAGGTCAGTTTTCATTCCAATTCCAAAGAAAGGCAATGACAAAGAATGCTCAAACTACCACACAATTGCATTCATCTCACACGTTAGTAAAGTAATGCTCAAAATTTTCCAAGCCAGGCTTCAGCAATACATGAACCATGAATTTCCAGATGTTCAAGCTGGTTTTAGAAAAGGCAGAGGAACCAGAGATCAAGTTGCCAACATCCGATGGATCATGGAAAAAGCAAGAGAGTTCCAGAAAAACATCTATTTCTGCTTTCTTGACTATGCCAAAGCCTTTGACTGTGAGGACCACAATAAACTGTGGAGAGATGGGAATACCAGATCACCTGACCTGCCTTTTGAAAAATCTGTATGCAGGTCAGGAAGCAACAGTTAGAAACAGACTGGTTCCAAATAGGAAAAGGAGTGCGTCAAGGCTGTATATTGTCACCCTGCTTATTTAACTTCTATGCAGAGTACATCATGAGAAACGCTGGGCTGGAAGAAGCACAAGCTGGAATCAAGATTGCTGGGAGAAATATCAATAACCTCAGATATGCGGATGACACCACCCTTATAGCAGAAAGTGAAAAGGAACTAAAAAGTCTCTTGATGAAAGTGAAAGAGGAGAGTGAAAAAGTTGGCTTAAAGCTCAACATTCAGAAAACAAGATCATAGCATCTGGTCCCATCACTTCATGGAAAATAGATGGGGAAACAGTGGAAGCAGTGTCAGACTTCTGGGGAGGGGGCTCCAAAATCACTGCGGATGGTGACTGCAGCCATGAAATTAAAAGACGCTTACTCCCTGGAAGAAAAGTTATGACCAATCTAGATAGCATATTCAAAAGCAGAGACATTACTATGCCAACAGAAGTCAGTCTAGTCAAGGCTATGGTTTTTCCAGTGGTCATGTATGGATGTGAATTTTGGACTACGTAGAAAGTTGAGTGCCAAAGAACTGCTGCTTTTGAACTGTGGTGTTGGAGAAGACTCCTGAGAGTCCCCTGGACTGCAAGGAAATCCAACCAGTCTATTCTTGGGTATTCATTGGAAGGACTGATGCTAAAGCTGAAACTCCAGTACTTTGGCCACCTCATGTGAAGAGTTGACTCATTGGAAAAGACTCTGATGCTGGGAGGGATTGGGGGCAGGAGGAGAAGGGGACGACAGAGGATGAGATGGCTGGATGGCATCATGGACTCAATGGATGTGAGTCTGAGTGAACTCTGGGAGTTGGTGATAGACAGGGAGGCCTGGCGTGCTGCAGTTCATGGGGTCGCAAAGAGTCGGACACAATTGAGCTACTGAAATAAACTGAACTGAACTGAATAAGGAGCTATTGACTTTTTCTTTGAATTGGAAAGTTTCATTCTTTAGGGTATCTGAATCTGGAATATGAAAGGTGAATAAAAATATATTACATGTGGGTCAAGGGTTCTTAAAAAGTTTTGTGTAAAGTACAGGAAAGTAACATGATACACACATTTAAAAAGAAGTAACACTGAAAGATGCTCAGCCTAATAGCAATAAAGGATGTAAAACAAGTAGGGAATGCAATTTTAATGTTAATGAAATGTTTATGCACGCTTCTAGATTGGAAAAAGTAATTGAAAATTTGTCATTATTGAGTGTTAATGAGAATGTGGGACTTCCCAGGTGTTGCTAGTAGTAAAGAATCCACCTGTCAATGTAGAAGACTCAAGAGACACTGTTTTGATCCCTGGGTTGAGAAGATCCCCTAGAGAAGGGAGTGGCTACCCAATCTAGTATTCTTGTCTGGAAAATTCCACGGACAGCAGAGCCTGGCAGGTTACAGTCCATGGGGCCCGCAGAGTCGGATAGGACTGAGTAACTAACACTTTCACTTTCAAGGGGGATATACACCCTGAAACTCCCACCCTGTCTCTTAGTTTGGATGAAAACTGTCTGCTGGCTTTACTGATTTAAACAGCTGCCTCCGTCCTGGAACGGGCCAGGCATTGTTCCCAGATCCTAGTGCATGATTTGTGTATTCAGGCCCCTCAGACTGTTTATTTGCTCTCTTTGGAGCTCCCAGCAAGTTTTATGGTAGTAGCCACATGGTTCATAAAATTGATCATTTACCAGCTCTCCTAGGCAGTTCCTTCATGACCCACTCTTTCTGATTATCATCAAATAAACTTTTAATTTTATCATAAAAGGCTGAATAATTCCATCTTCAATTTCCAAAAAAATACAAATTTGTTTCAAGAAATGTTTCTCTGTAGATATGTTTCTTGCATTTCAATATTTTTATTCTCTCTTCTCTTTGATACATTCATTTTCAATATTTTTCCTTTTTTAAAAGGCAGATTGTGTATATATGTGTCTGTTCTAACTATAGGAATTATAATTGCATGATGGTAGATACAATACCTTCTATTGTATCTTATTGCTTATTGTGGTAATAAGCAAACAAGTTTAGAATTTGAAAAGAGGTAGTAAAAAGAAATAGATTCACTAAAGTTGAACTCATATGCATATACATTCATCTTTAACAGTGCCCTGCACAAAATAGGTGCACTAAAATTGTTATTTTAAGATAAGACTCTTTTTAGAATAATTTCTTTGAATACAGAGCTTCCTCAAGTAATCCGATTCCCTAATCATCACTATAGCTACATCTCTTTAGCTGCTAACATCTTAATTGCCAGTTGCCCAAGGTTAAAGTTAGGTTTATAGTATTGAACCAGGAACATTTCCAGCAAAGCTCCAGGCAGAATGAAGCATATTAACAATGTGCAACCTTATTTTTTCTCTGTAATGGCTACCTCTGGAAAGGCCTTCCTGATGAAAACATGGAACTAATCAAGTTCTTTTGAAGCTGCTGGCCTAAACTGAAATACAAGGTGGGGATAGGGTGGAGTGCAGTGGGGAGGGGGTGGAGATTTAAGAGAAGAATCTCAGAAAACATCTATAAGAGAGATGATTTGTATAAAGAATATCAAAATAAGAGTTAAGGAAGAAAGAAAATGATGGTAGTTGAAATAAAAACAAATACTGTGGACAATAAACACACTTATTTGGTATCTAAACTGACAAAAATCTTAGTGCACAAATGCAAATAATACTGAGAGCTTTTTTTCTTTTTAAATTAATTTTTGGAATATAGTTGCTTTATAATGTTGTGCTTCTACTGTACAGTAAAATGAATCAGTCATACATATGTGTGCATGTGTGCGTGTGCTTGTGTGTGTGTTAGTCGCTTAGTTGTGTCCGACTCTGGGACTCCATGGCCTGTAGCCCACCAGGCTCCTCTCTGCATGGAATCTCCAATCAAGAAACTGGAGAGGGTTACCATTCCCTTCTCCAGGGGATCTTACCCCCTCCCTTTTGAACTTTCTTCCCATTCAGGTCACCACAGAGCTTTCAGTAGAATTCCCTGTGTCATGTACTATGTTCTAATTAGTTATCTATTTTATACATAGAAGATGTGGTAACATATATACAATGGAATATTACTGGAAACCTTGATCTAGTTAATGAAGCATATTAACAATGTGCAACCTTATTTTTTCTCTGTAATGGCTACCTCTGGAAAGGCCTTCCTGATGAAAACATGGAACTAATCAAGTTCTTTTGAAGCTGCTGGCCTAAACTGAAATACAAGGTGGGGATAGGGTGGAGTGCAGTGGGGAGGGGGTGGAGATTTAAGAGAAGAATCTCAGAAAACATCTATAAGAGAGATGATTTGTATAAAGAATATCAAAATAAGAGTTAAGGAAGAAAGAAAATGATGGTAGTTGAAATAAAAACAAATACTGTGGACAATAAACACACTTATTTGGTATCTAAACTGACAAAAATCTTAGTGCACAAATGCAAATAATACTGAGAGCTTTTTTTCTTTTTAAATTAATTTTTGGAATATAGTTGCTTTATAATGTTGTGCTTCTACTGTACAGTAAAATGAATCAGTCATACATATGTGTGCATGTGTGCGTGTGCTTGTGTGTGTGTTAGTCGCTTAGTTGTGTCCGACTCTGGGACTCCATGGCCTGTAGCCCACCAGGCTCCTCTCTGCATGGAATTCTCCAATCAAGAAACTGGAGAGGGTTACCATTCCCTTCTCCAGGGGATCTTACCCCCTCCCTTTTGAACTTTCTTCCCATTCAGGTCACCACAGAGCTTTCAGTAGAATTCCCTGTGTCATGTACTATGTTCTAATTAGTTATCTATTTTATACATAGAAGATGTGGTAACATATATACAATGGAATATTACTGGAAACCTTGATCTAGTTTGTCAGGAACTGTCCCTATGGCAAGGACACAGTTCCAAAAGTTTTCTCACCCTTTGTACCTACTTCAGCCACATTTGGTAAATTAGGCAAATTGTGGGAAGCAAATGATAAAAAAAGGTTCAGAAAGGAAAAGGATGAAAAATTGCTTCCATTAATTCAATTAATATTTATTGCATCTCCTTTTTGTGCCATTTCCCTGGGACTTCCACCAAGGACTTCCCTGGTGGCTCAGAGGTTAAAGCATCTGCCTGCAACACAGGAGACCTGGGTTTGATCCCTGGGTTGGGAAGATCCCCTGGAGAAGGAAATGGCAACCCATTCCAATATTCTTTCCTGGAAAATCCCACGGACAGAGGAGTCTGGTAGGCTACAGTCCACGGGGCTGCAAAGAGTCGGACACGACTGAGCAACTTCATTTCACTTCACTTCTGTGCCACAGACTTTGCCAGGCAACTGGGATAGATCACTGAACCAAACAGACCAAAATCCATGGCCTTTGGGAACATTTTGTGGCGGGAAAACACACAATAGCACACGTTGCACAGCATTTTTAACATTCCGTGTAGCTAAGCGAGCCCATAGTAAGTAAAGAACACAAACATTGCCGTGTTTGCACAGTATGACAAGTTCATTTTATTATTTTAAATATTTATTTGGCTGAGTCAGATCTTAGTTGCAGTACACAGGCTTGGCTGCCCCACAGCATGTGGGATCTCAGTTCCTTGACCAGGAGTCAAGCCTGCATCCCCTGCATTGGAAAACAGATTCTTAACCACTGGACCACCAGGAAAATCCTGACAAGATCATCTTATTGCTATTTGAATATTTTTATTGCCTTAAGGGATCTTCTATGCCAGAAACTGGCAGGGGCACCTTTTGTCCAGGTGGCCTCTGGCTCCTCTCAGCATCCTTGTCCCTAGAGCAGTCAGAAGGCTTAGAAATAAGGAGACAGACAAAAAGAAATAAAAGGAGGAAGGGGATGAAGGAGAAGAAAGGAAAGGAGAGGGAGAGGGGAAAAAAAGGAAATGGTAGAAGGAGGTAGAAAGAGAGGAGGGCATGGAGGAAGAGATGCTGGAGAAAGAAAGGGAAATTAAGAACACAAATCTTATTACATTATTCCCCTGCTTAGAAGCTTAGGAATACTTCAGTTCACTCTTAGAAGAAAATGCAAACTCCCTGTCTTGATTTATACAGCCCTTTATAATCTGGTTCCTGGTACCTTCATCTTTCATACTATTTCACCTTCCTCCTTCTCTAAGGTTTATTTGTGTCATTCAGGGTCAAATGCCACCTCCTTGACCACTTACAAGTCACTCTTTATCATGCCACCCAATTTCCATTCTCTGTGGAGCACTTTTCAACATCTGTCATATTTCTTACTTACAACTTTATTGGTCTACTTCATTACAAATCTTCTACCAGACTCTAAGCTCCATGAAAACATAAATGTTGCTCACTTACCAAAAGATAAGTGGGCATCATTATTCCTTCGCAGATTTTAGTAGAATAGGAGATATACACCTAAAGGAAATCACTGATAGGAGAAAATACCATCTGAGAGGGGCAAATAGAGCGCTCTGGGGCATATAAAATGACTGAAAGACAATCTATACCAGAACTCTCAGAAAAGACTTCCTGAAATAAATAGTGCTATGATAATATTTAAAAGAGTAGGAGAATTTGAATATAAGGGAGTTAGATGGGACAAATTGTGTTCTGGGTTGAGAGACCAGTGGGAAAATTCCAGGGCTGGGCATAGGCCCAGAAGAAGCTTCATATCGAGGAGAACAAGCCCCCAGGAAGTCATTGTAAGTGGCACAGTTCAGTTCAGTTCAGTCGCTCAGTCATGTCCGCCTCTGCGACCCCATAAATAGCAGCACGCCAGGCCTCCCTATCCATCACCATCTCTCAGAGTTCACTCAGACTCACGTCCATCGAGTCCGTGATGCCATCCAGCCATCTCATCCTCTGTGGTCCCCTTCTCCTCCTGCCCCAAATCCCCCCCAACATCAGAGTCTTTTCCAGTGAGTCAACTCTTTGCATGAGGTGGCCAAAGTACTGGAGCTTCAGCTTCAGCATCATTCCTTCTGAAGAAATCCCAGGGTTGATCTCCTTCAGAATGGACTGGTTGGATCTCCTTGCAGTCCAAGGGACTCTCCAGAGTCTTCTCCAACACCACAGTTCAAAAGCAGCAATTCTTCGGCGCTCAGCCTTCTTCACAGTCCAACTCTCACATCCATACATGACCACAGGAAAAACCATAGCCTTGACTAGAGGGACCTTAGTCAGCAAAGTAATGTCTCTGCTTTTGAATATGCTATCGAGGTTGGTCATAACTTTTCTTCCAAGGAGTAAGCGTCTTCTAATTTCATGGCTGCAGTCACCATCCACAGTGATTTTGGAGCCCCCCAAAATAAAGTCTGACACTGTTTTCACTGTTTCCCCATCTATTTCCCATGAAGTGATGGGACCGGAGGCCATGATCTTGTTTTCTGAATGTTGAGCTTTAAGCCAACTTTTTCACTCTCCTCTTTCACTTTCATCAAGAGGCCTTTTGGCTCCTCTTCACTTTCTGCCATAAGAGTGGTGTCATCTGCATATCTGAGGTTATTGATATTTCTCCCAGCAATCTTGATTCCAGCTTGTGTTTCTTCCAGCCCAGCATTTCTTATGATGTACTCTGCATAGAAGTTAAATAAGCAGAGTGACAATATACAGCTTTGACGCATTCCTTTTCCTATTTGAAACCAGTCTGTTGTTCCATGTCCAGTTCTAACTGTTGCTTCCTGACCTGCATACAGATTTCTCAAGAGGCAGGTTGGGTGGTCTGGTATTCCCATCTCTTTCAGGATTTTCCACAGTTTCTTGTGATCCCCACAGTCAAAGGCTTTGGCATAGTCAAGAAAGCAGAAATAGATGTTTTTCTGGAACTCTCTTGCTTTTCTGATGATCCAGCAGATGTTGGCAATTTGATCTCTGGTTCCTCTGCCTTTTCTAAAACCAGCTTGAACATCAGGGAGTTCACAGTTCACATATTGCTGAAGCCTGGCTTGCAGAATTTTAAGCATTACTTTACTAGCATGTGAGATGAGTGCAATTGTGTGGTAGTTTGAGCATTCTTTGGCATTGCCTTTCTTTGGAATTAGAATGAAAACTGACCTTTTCTGGTCCTGTGGCCACTACTGAGTTTTCCAAATTTGCTGGCATATTGAATGCAACACTTTCACAGCATCATGTAAGTGGCACAGGTTGGGCAATATCCCCTTGACTGTGCTGATAATGTCCCTCACGAGCATGAAACACATTCTCTTACACAGACGTGGAAGGAAATGGTATGGTCACAGCTCCTATTAGAAGCTTCTCTAGAAGAAGAATGAGTGTTTCTCACGACCCAGAAAACTAAAATGCTGCTGAGGCATCTAGACAGTTTCATCCCATAAGTGAGGTGGCTATATACTGCTCCCTGTTTACACTGACAATGTAGGGTGGAAGAGGTATATTAATGAGAATACAGATACACATCGTCAGTGGAAGGAAGTAGGGAACCCAAGAGTTTAAGGTACTAAGTGGAAAATCTATGTTTTTATTATCGTAAGAAATAACTGTAAACACCTACTACATGCCGAGAGGGAATCTACAGTAATTGACAGAGTAGATAAAGCTTTTGCCAGCAATGCTTACATTTTAGAATATGGAGAAAGGAAATACGCCTACAAACAAATAAAAACATAGTATGTCCTACAGCGCTGAGACTTCCCAAGTAGTGCTAGTGGTAAAGAATCTGCCTGCCAATGTATGAGACATAAGAGTTGTGGGTTTGATCCCTGAGTCAGGAAGATCCCTTGGAGAAGGAAATGGCAACCCACCCCAGTATCCTTGCCTGGGAATCCCATAGACAGAGGAGCCTGTTGGGTTACAGTCCGCAATGCAGGAGGCTTAGGTTTGACTCATGGGTTTGACTTGTAAGAATATAAAACTTCCCAATTTTCTCATATTCCTGCTATTTCTACTTACTTTTAATTTTCAGTTGCTTCCAGTGTTGGTGAATATATACTTTCCAGGATTATTCATGCTGAGAAATATGACAATATGCAAGTTCTCTCCATATGCACATGTTCATTATGAGAGAGTCTGAAAAGAACAGAATATCTTAAGCAAGAAGAAAGCATATTTATCTTTCTCTGAAATCTTCCTTTGATTTCGTGATCCTTTAAATGTTTTTTCCTTTCTTTCTTTCCCCTAAAAGGATTTAAACTGCATTTAAGAATGCTCTGAATTCTAAAATTTGATGAAGCTGGTCATACAATCATTGTACCTTCTAGAAACCTATTGACTGTAGTTCACTATAGAGAACATGCACACAACAGTTCAGTTTTTCCCCTGAATATTAATAGTCCCATGGAAAAGAATTTGGAATAAAAATTGAAAAAATTAAGTGGAAACCATGACTGGAGAATGAAGATTTCAGAGAAAAGCATGCTTTTTAAAAGGGCAGTGGAGATGGCAAGCATTTAGTCAATGGACATGACCTAATATCTTTTTCTATCTTTTTAAAGGCCGAGTCGAGTCAATAGCTTTCATATCACTGCAGGGCACTATACTAACTTGGAAATCACAAGCTGGTATTTGGAGGTGACTTTCTAGCTCTAAGAGTTGCCAGACCTCATAATTAGCACTCCTACAGAAAAGTGCTAAACAAAGCCACATGCGCTCATTTTTATTCTGCAAAGGATTGCTCTCCAAGAGCAGGCACAGCTGTTGTGGAACAAAGCAGTTATGCAAATTTCAAAGTCTTCAGAAGATTATACATGTAAAGCCAATGTACTTCATTTATGTCCATCACCTCATTCTGCTACATAGGCACAAATGTGTAAAAAAAAAAAGAGAGAGAAGTGAGAAAGAGAGAGAAAGAAAGAGAGTGACAGAGAGACACAGAGAGGGAGGGGATGAGAAACACATCAAATTCACTGATCCATGTGAGTGACCTTCATGAGTAAGTACACATTTTACAGGAGGTCATAGAAGAGCAAACAAAACTTCACAAGGCTCTGAGAAGAGTGTAATTTTAGATTTGCTCCACCTTTGTGGCCATGGCAACAATAAATGTATTTTCTCAAGTATATAATCTTGAAGAATTCTGGTAAAGCAGAGAGGACAAGGGACTTCCCAGGTGGCACCAGGGTTCAAGATCCAATCTGCCAGTGCTGGAGATGTAAAAGAACAGGTTCAATCCTGGGTGCGGAAGATATTCTGGGGAAGGATGTGGCAGTCCACTCCAGTATTCTTTCCTGGAGAATCCCATGGACAGAGGAGCCTGGCAGGCTACTTGTCCATAGCGTCACAAAGAGTCAGGAATAACTGAAGTGACTTACCACACATGCACAGAGAGGACAAGAGACTTGTAGTCATAAGACCCATTTTAAACTCTACCGAGGCCATTGTTGTTGCTAAGTTGTGTCTGACTATTTTGCAACCCATGGGCTTAGTCTGCCAGGATCCTCTGTCCATGGGATTTCCCAGTCAAGAATACTGGAGTGGGCTGCCACTTCCTTCCCTGGGGAGCTTCTAACCCAAGGATGGAAGCCTCGTCTCCCGCACTGGCAGGCACATTCTTGCCACTGAGCCCCCAGGGAAGCCCTACCTTGGCCATTACATGCCACTTTCTCCCTTGTTTTCTCACCTGTAAAATGAAGATAATAAAAATGCATGGGATTACATCTCGTTCATACATTTTTGTCATCTGGTTCAGAAAAACAAACTCCTATCTGGACCCTCTACATCTACTTGTAGAACATTCTCCACTATCTGTGTAATGCAGAAATATGAGTGTCACACATCTTCTAGTCTTCACTCACATCCAAAGTTAAAACACTATTAATTTTCATATAAATTTTAGTTATTCTGTGATAGGGAGAAAACTTTTTAAAAGTTGGCACTATATGAATATATGCATATATGAATTGGCACTATATATTAATATACAAATAAAAGTAAGAATGCACAGAATTTTCTTGGTTTGGAAAAATGTTTCATTGCATTAAGATAGTGGCCCTCATATTTTCTCATCTCTTAACCCTTCATACACTTAATAAATAGTGAGGATCCCCAAGGGCAATTGTTTCTGTGTGTTGTATCTATTCATCTTTGCCACATTCAAAATCAAACCAGAAAAAAATTTATATCAAGACTGTATAAGCAAACATTCTAATAGCCATCAGAAGATGCTGTCATCCCATGTCAGAAGACTGTATCCTCATGGGACACTGAGAAGTAAAAGACAAAAATAATTTCTTAGTAATTGCCATGAAAATAGTTTTGACCTCATAGAACCCTGAATGACCACACTTGCAGAATTACTGCTCTCAGAGCAAAAGAATCCCAGGAATTTGCAGGAATCCTGGAGGGTTTAAGTCTTCCACAGGCCATGGATTAACAGTCTTCTAAGTACATATACCAAGATCTTAAAAGGCAGGGAAGCCTTGCCATGACGTATGAGTCATGTTTATGTGTAATAATACCACATTGGCAGCAACACAACTCCCAATAATTGGATAATGAACTCATTTTTTAGTGAAGTCAAACCAAAATGCTGAAAGCTAAGGTTTCAACAAATAATGGAGTGTAAAATAGCTGACTCAGAAAAGACTCTGATGAAGGCAAAGACTGAAGGCAAAAGGAGAAGGGGATGGCAGAGGATGAGATTGTTAGATCGCATCGCTGACTCAGTGGACATGAATCTGAGCAGACTCTGGGAGGTGGTGGAGGACAGAGGAACCTGGTGTGCTGCAGTCCATGGGGTTGCAAAGAGTTGGATGTGAATTAGCACTGGACAACAACAAAAATACATACTAACAAATAAGAGAATAAAACAAATCTTAAAACAATTTAAATCATATCATAAATGTAATATATACCACACACAATACAATAAAAAAGTACACTAGAAGGAAATATATTTAATAATTGATTTTCTCTGAATGCAGAATAGTGAACAGTTTTTCTCTCTTTACTGTTTTCTATGTTTTTTTGATATTTATATAATAAATAGTTCATAAATTTGAAAATTTATAAAATCAGAAAATTTAAATATCTTTGTTAATTTCCTTTTATTTTCAGAATATAATCCAAACAGTTTAGCACTGCTAACCAGGCTGGTGTGGTTGCCCACCTCTGCTGCATAAATTTATCCTACTAATTTATGATGCATTCATCTTTAGAAATACCCACCTGCTCAAAATTCACACCGCAATTCATGCTCCTATGTTTTGCACACCTGTACATGGAATATCCTTCACTCTTCTCCTATGTGGTTAAATCCTACTGTTCATCTCTTGGCTTATGGCTCCTTTTCTCTAAGAATTTCCTCCTCCACATTCCTGCAGCAACCTTTGCAATCATGTATGCATTTGTAGTGTAACTGTGTGTCCAGCTTTCTCTCTCTCCTTCTTCATGGGGAAAGAATTCTTTGTTGTCAGGCACTTTAACTTGTTTTGGTTTGGTTTTGATTTTGTTTAGTTTTGTTTGGTTTGGTTCTTTGGCTCTTGGTTTTCTCTACCCAGACACTGAGAAGCAGATTCTCAGAGAGAGACAGCATGGGAGAAGATAGGGGAACATATTTTTCAGGAATACATCCTTCCAAGTGCTTCCTTTTCAATGACGTTGGAGTAATATGTTGTCATGACTGTTGTTCAAACTGATTGAAAAAAAATAGATGAGGCAATATGAAATCCAGAAGTTGAGATATGTAAAGGAGTTAATGTTGAGACTTTATTTATATGTGTTTCCTATAAGACAATCTAGTGGTCTTCTCCCTTACCCCCAACCAAGGCTCAGTTTCTCTGATGTTTAAACCTGGTTATGTTTGATCAAGAATATACAGGTCCTCATTATAGATCTCTCTCTCTCTCTCTTTTTTTAATGGCTAGCTGATGAATGAATAAGGGAAATTTAGACTGGGATACATTATACCTTGTTGAAGCAAGCCCACTGCAATTATATTCTGTTGACATAGCCATTTATGAATAATGGATGCCAGGAGACATTCAGGTGGTTGCTGTGTTGGGAAAATAAAGTGGGTCATCAAATGGAAGGAAAATGGGAAGTCAGAGAGAAGAAACAGAATTTAAAGAAACACAGTTTATAGCTCCCAGAAAACTGCAGCTGCAGAACAGCGATCCCATACAGACAAGGCAAGTTTGGATAGTCCAGGAGATAACATGTCAGACCAGGAATAATCCCAGATTATTCAAATCAATAACTACTGCCAGAAACCAGAGGCCTTTCTTCCCATCTTACCATAGTGAAGAACACAGTTCTGAACAGCAGAGGGATCATGATCAGACCAAGTGTGTCAATCTCAGAATCAAAGAGCAATGTAAAACAACGACAGATTAATTAGTCTATCAGCATTTCAAACTTTTAGCACCATCCCTAGTTTTTGCAATGATGATAACTTATTCTTCAGTAAAATTTTAGATAATACAAGGTTAAAATATTAGCCATAGCTTACATTCCTTCCTGGAAATAAATTTCCAACCTATTGATTTCAAAGTCCATTATGGAAACTTTTAATATATAGGTAAATCATTTATTGCACATAATAATACAACTGTGGTTCTTTATTTAAACTTATATCTAGGCCACTTAGCCACTTTGGATCTCAATTTTCTCATCTGTAAGTTGAGGGGCTTGAGATGAGCTCTAAGTAACACCCAAATCTAAATTTTCTCTACTATTCACCAATGGATTTAATCCTTCTTAATTCCATTTTGCTCTGACATTTTAAAAATTTAACACCTCAGGAAGAAAAAAAATAGAAGATAATTTTCAAACAACATTGAGTCTGACCTGAAGTCACTGACTCCAGAGGATTTATATATGTACACACATGCACACACACACACACACACACACACACACACACACATAATCACTACATCACTATCTTTATTCAATTGTTCTTTCGTATTTATTGATGGTTGGTTCAGTCTGTAATCCTGATGGGGTTAATTAAGGACCTCAAATATAATTTGAAAATGTTTACACACAGCACACAGCACATTTTAGGTTGCCAGTCCCATCTGTGGACACTGCTATATTAATGACACAATATTTGTTTTAGAGGTCATAGTGCTATCTGCCAGGTTAAACATTTGTAATCTGGACCCAACTTTAATATATCCTTTCAAAGAAAGCCACAGCCTGCTACACACTCCATCAACAGCACTCTTCAATCGAATGGTTTGTCAGGATTACAGAGGCAGCTAAGCCAACAATAACAAGCACCTTCCATGTGGATGTTAATTAGAATGTTGACATAGTAAAACTCTTTACTAGGGATAAGTTGGCAGTTCAGTACTTGCAACCCAACATCATGTGAAGGCAGAGCTGTTAATAGAATTTGTCCCCAGAATGACCAAAGGCAGAGCACAAAGAGCTTCAGCCTCGTTTGTACCCTGTGGGGGTGGTAAGCATGTGGGTGTCAGTTCCTGGCTTCACAGTGTCTTTTTATGACCACACAGTGGTTAATTTGTACTTCTGCTCTCAAATATCACTTTTAAAGGTCACTCGTCTGTTTACTAAACTACACATAGGTAAGCAACAGCAGAATAGAGTTCTAAGTGTGCCTTTGAGGTTGCTATTATCACAGTTTTTCTGTTTTTAGTTGAAGTATAGTTGATTTATAATTTTATATTAGTTTCAGATATACAACATAGTGATCCAGTATTTTTACAGATTATATTCCACTGAAAGTTATCACAAGATAATGGCTATAATTCCATGTGTTGTATAATATATCCTTCTTATTTATCTATTTTATACCTAGTAGTTTGTATCTCTTAATCCCACACCCTAACATCACACTTTTAAAATGATCTCAAGTATATATTACTTTTATTGTACTTTTGATGATATTCTAGTATATCTTGAACTGTGAAATTGGAGAATATTCTTGAGAGTCCTTTGGACTGCAAGGAAATCAAACCAGTCAATCCTAAAGGAAATCAGTCCTGAATATTCATTGGAAGGACTGATGCTGAAGCCGAAACTCCAATACTTTGGCCACTTGATATGAAGAGCTGACTCACTGGAAAAGACCCTGATACTGGTAAAGACTGAAGGGGATGACAGAGGATAAGATGGTTGGATAGCATCACTGACTCGATGGACATGAGTTTGAGCAAGTTCTGGGAACTGGTGATGGATAGGGAAGCCTGAAATACTGCAGTCCATGCGGTTGCAAAGAGTTGGATACAACTGAGTAACTGAACTGAACTGAGTACATCTTTGAGTTTATGTATTGTCTCACAATTTTTCAGCTTAATGTAGCTTCACATGTATTATCTCATACAATTTTTTAAACATTTTTGTGGGATATGAAAGGAATTTTTAAAAAAGTTAACAGTGTTGTAGACTAAGAACCTAAGACGTTAAAAGATAACTTGTCAAAGTTGTAGGGTGAGTTTTAACAGAATACAATAGCAATACCAAAACCAAAAAGACACTGAAACAGAATATAAAAGGAGGTAAATGGCTTTTATCAGGCCCACCCTGACAACCTCTAAGATCTCAGAATTACAACAAATAAAGGTAACCAAACAAAGAATCAACAATTATTGGGTACCTAAGATGTGTCCGTATTCCAAGGCCAAATTTGCCTGTTACTCCAGGTGTTTCTCGACTTCCTACTTTTGCATTCCAGTCCCCTATAATGAAAAGGACATCTTTTTTGCGTGTTAGTTCTAAAAGGTCTTGTAGGTCTTCATAGAACAGTTCTGGTTGGGGCATAGACTTGGATTACCGTGATATTGAGTGGTGTGCCTTGGAAATGAACAGATATCATTCTGTCATTTTTGAGATTGCATCCAAGTACTGCATTTCAGACTCTTTTGTTGACCATGATGTCTACTTCATTTCTTCTAAGGGATTCCTGCCTGCAAGTAGCAGATATAATGGTCATCTGAGTTAAATTCACCCATTCCAGTCCATTTTAGTTCACTGATTCCTAGAATGTCGACGTTCACTCATGCCACTCTCTTGTTTGACCACTTCCAATTTGCCTTGATTCACGGACAGGATATTCCAGGTTCCTATGCAATATTGCTCTTTACAGCATCAGACCTTGCTTCTATCACCAGTCACATCCACAGCTGGGTATTGTTTTTGCTTTGGCTCCATCCCTTTATTCTTTCTGGAGTTATTTCTCCACTGATCTCCAGTAGCATATTGGGCACCTACTGACCTGGGGAGTTCCTCTTTCAGTATCCTATCATTTTGCCTTTTCATGCTGTTCATGGGGTTCTCAAGGCAAGAATACTGAAGTGGTTTGCCATTCCCTTCTCCAGTGGACCACGTTCTGTCAGACCTCTCCACCATGACCTGCCCATCTTGGGTTGCCCCGAGGGCATGGCTTAGTTTCATTGAGTTAGACAAGACTGTGGTCCTAGTGTGATTAGATTGACTCATTTTCTGTGAGTATGGTTTCAGTGTGTCTGCCCTCTGATGCCCTCTTGCCACATCTACCATCTTATTTGGGTTTATCTTACCTTGGGCGTGGGGTATCTCTTGACGGTTGCTCCAG